>PVHY01019690.1:0-26916 GCA_004024945.1 Uropsilus gracilis | reverse complement strand
GATCGCGGTTCGAGTCCCGCCTGGGGCCCGTAGCGAAACCTAGTTCCAAAAAATAGCTGGGCGTGGTGGTGCGCGCCTGTCATCCCAGCTACCTGGGAAGCTGAGGCTGGGAATTGCTTGAGTCCGTGGTACCCCGGGCAACGAGAGCCTGCGGTTCCACGGGCAAAAACAGCGAGACCTTGTCTCAAAAAAAAAAAAATTAAAAAAATTTAAAAAAAAGTTTTCATTTTTTGGAGCAGTTTCAGGTCCCAAACAAAATTGGGTTAAAAAGTCTAGAGAGTTCCCCCATGTGCCCCCTGGCCCCACACATATAATCCTCCCCCACTGTCAACATCCCCATCCAGAGTGGCACACTTACCGCAATCAATGAACCTAGCTTGACACATCATTATTACCCAAAGTTCATAGTTTACATTAGGGTTCACTCAGTGTTCAGAGTGTTTGGACAAATAGATAATGACCTGTGTCCAGCATTAAATAGTATCATTCAGAATACTTTTACTGCCCTAAAAATCCTCTCTCCCCACCATTACAGTCTTCCTGCCCCCTTATCACTGGCGACTATCTCCAGTTTTGCCTTTTCCAGAATGTTACAAGGTTGGAATCACACAGTATGTACCCCTCTTAGATTGAGATGCTATGTATTAAGATTTCACCCAGATTTTTCATGGCCCTATCTCTTTTGTTTTGTTTTGTTTTGTTTTTGAGACTAGGTCTCGTTTTTTGCCCATGGAACCGCAGGCTCATGTTGCCCGGGGTACCACGGACTCAAGCAATCCCCAGTCTCAGCTTCCCAGGTAGCTGGGATTACAGGCACGCACTACCACGCCCAGCTATTTTTTGGGACTAGGTCTCACTGTGTTGCCCTGAGCGGGACTTGAACCACTATCCCTAGCCCCAGCTGCTTCATAGGCTGAAGCTTACAAGCATGAGCTGCCGTGCCCGGCTCCTATCTCTTTTTAATCATAGAAATAACTGTACCTAAAAAAGAGAGAGAGAAGTAACTATACTTATATAGGCCTGCTCTTGATGTCTAATTCCCTCTAGGCTTTAATAGATGAATTTGAGCAGAAGCTTCGGTCTTGCCACACCAGAGGACTGGATGCCGTAGAGGAACTTGAGATTGGCCAGGGAGACAGCCAGCGGGCCTTGTCAGCCAAGAAACCAACCGCTGGTATGTGAGGCAGCCCCAAGGAGTGGCGGGGAGGCCCAATTGGGCCCTGCTTTTGGATGGAGCTTACTTTTGTTTGGGGCTCATGGCTCCCTGCCTGCCCTTTCTAGTCTCCAGGCAACGGCGTCTGGCTTCTTCAGCCTCCGACAGTGACTTCGTCACACCAGAGCCTCGGCGCACTACCCGTCGGCATCCAAACACCCAGCAACAGGCTTCAAAAAAGAAACCCAAAGTGGTCTTCTCAAGTGATGAGTCCAGTGAGGAAGGTAGGGTGCTCTCTTCTGACTGCATGGAGAGGTGCATGGTGTGGGGGGAGGCTGGTTTTAATGGGATCCTCTCTACTACACACCACCCCTACTTCATATACCCACTCCCCTCCCCCCACCCCTGCTATCATCAGCAGTTTCTGCAATGTGGTCCTGTCCCATTCTCACTTGTTATTTAAAATCCATTTTTCACCATCTTCATGACTCAGCTTTTTCTTACTCCTCCAATTCTTTGAATAGAGCTTTCAGCTGAGATGACAGAAGACGAGACACCCAAGAAAACCACCCCCATCCGCCGAGCATCCACTCGCAAACTCAGATCCTAGGAGGTTCCCATCCCTGCTGTGCAGGGTACATTGTGGGATGACCTTGACTTCATTTCCCCTTGTGAATTCTTAGTTGCCTACCTGCTGGTTTTTTAATACATGAATGATCTTTATAATATAAAGGCATTTCTCTTAAACTATCCTAACTGAACTGAGCTGAGCTGCCTTCATGAAAATGTTTGTCAATTCTTGATTTTTTTAAAAATACTTTTAGAAGCCGGGCACGGTGGCTCGTACCTGTAAGCTTCAGCCTATGAAGCGGCTGGGGCTAGGGATCGTGGTTCAAGTCCCGCCTGGGGCCATAGCGAGACCTAGTTCCAAAAAAATAGCTGGGCGTGGTGGCGCATGCCTGTAATCCCAGCTACCTGGGAAGCTGAGGCTGGGGATTGCTTGAGTCTGTGGCACCCCGGGCAACGAGTGCCTGCGGTTCCACGGGCAAAAATAGCGAGACCTAGTCTCAAAAAAATAAAAATAAAAAAAATAAAAATAAAAATACTTTTAGGCATTTTTCCTAAGCTTGTCTTTGTTTCATCCTTCATGTGAGCCCAGAGGCAGGCAGCAAATGGATTGGCTATCAGCACTCAAGAGAAGAAGAGGCAGGAGTCCTGGGGCCTGTGTCAAGACCTGACGGCTCCCTGCTCCCTTGGTGCCTTATCTTTCCCTCCCCACCCCCTCCCTCCCTGTGTGTTAGCGTCATGCCACCAGGGAGAAGTGTGCTGTCTAGACTCAATGCTTCCAGTCTAAAAGTGGTTTTGTCCTCCAGGACATGCTGGGCAGAACCTAAAGGCTTTTGTTGTCACAATGTAGGAGGATGGGTGCTACCAGCACCTAGTGGGTCGAGGCCAGGGATGTTCCTTTGTGCCTTACAATGCACAGAGTAGCCCCCACATTTAAGAATGATGCAGCCCAAAATACAAATCAGTAGTCCCAAGGTTGAGAAACCCTGCTCAAGACCAAGGCCCATCTTTCTGTGTCCTGCCCCACCCCCACTCATGCTCTTGATCCATCTGCAAAGACTGGTAACTGACCTGGCCAGGGGCCACGGAACCCCTCCAGCTGTAGACCCTGTCTACCAAGGACACCTTTCTTATGAAG
The DNA here is from genome assembly GCA_004024945.1 of Uropsilus gracilis. Classification (NCBI taxonomy): domain Eukaryota; kingdom Metazoa; phylum Chordata; class Mammalia; order Eulipotyphla; family Talpidae; genus Uropsilus; species Uropsilus gracilis. The sequence continues at coordinate 24,058 of PVHY01019690.1, read as the reverse complement.
TTAGTGGGAAGTTGAGACCCTCGGTTGCAGGCACTGGCAGTGTGTTGCCACCTCCAGCTCCCCAAGTCGTCTCTGCTGAGTCACCTGAACAGCAGGCAGTGAGCTGCTGTCATGACAACCCCAGGCTGCGTCAGTAGTGCTCCCTGGGTGCTGAGCTCCCTCGTTGATGGCAGAGGACAATGGTAAAAGGTGTCAAGCATGAGGCAAAGGAGAAGTAGCACCTCAGACTTAGTGCTTTGGGTGGTGCAGGAGACCCCTAACAGGAAAGGGTTAATCGTTAGTCAGGGTTAATTGTCCTGATGGAGCCTGAGCAGGATGTAACAGCAGCAGCTGGGTCTCCTCCACTTTACCCAGGGGTCTGCTGTATGGGCTCCTCATGGTGCCTCTCACATCACCCTCTTTCCCTGCTCTCCACACCAACTGGGCAGGCTGACAAGCCCATAAGCCCTGGCTCTAGGGCCCAGGAGGGAGGGCACTCCTAGAAAGGGAAGGGACTGGGGCTGGAGTGCTGGAATGGGACACAGAATGCTTCCTGCCTTTTAAGCAAAGGTTATCTATCTCCAGGCGGGCTAAACTTAGCTACAGGTTTTTCAGCTAGAAAAGGGGGCCGGTGTCAGGTTGCACTGGCCCAGCAAAGAGGCCCCAGGATCCCTCATTCCCAGCACCTGTTGATGGGCTGAGTCTGTTTCACTTCTAAACCCTCCAAGTCTCCAAGTCCCCAAGAGCCAGCCCTTCACCAGTCGGTAAACCGGCACAGCCCCTCATGAAGAGGAATGAATCCCTCCACCTAGAGCTTGGAACTGCACAGGGCCCTACTGTAACATTTGCCCAAGACCTCCCACTTTTCCCTCTTCTGGACTCTACCCAGCCCCAATATTCTGTGGCTTTAGTGAAAGGGAGTCCCTGGCTCCAGAGCTGGCTGGCAAGTCCCAGGTTAGGGAGGGACTTCCGCCCTCACGTCCAGTTCTGCCTGCAGTGGAGGAGGTGAATGGGGCATTGTCTCCTAGCCTGGGCTGCACAGACTTCAATGGCCTCTCTTTGGGGCCCAGCCCAGACCTGAGGAAAAGCAGCAGTGGCTGCTGGGTCGGCCCCACTTTTCAGGACCTGCAGGACATCGTGACCATGGATGTAAAGACCATTTTCAGAGCCTCCTTTCCTGCCTGTCCCCCACAGTCCAGCGTCCATCAGGCCCCCGGCCCCTGGCCCAGAAAGGTCCGGAATCAGGCTGGGAGGAGGACCTGGGGGCTGGGGAGAGCTCCGAGGAGGCGGATTGGCCCCTCCTGGGGCTCTGCTATTGCCGCGTCTACCAAAGATTCTAGAGAAGCTCCTCAGCCTTTGAAAGAAAAGGGAAGTCTGTGGCCACGATCGGCCGCGAGCTTCTGGGGCGCCGCTTTCGCTACTGTCCCTCGTCTCCGTGCAACATCGTTAATGTCCCTGGCTCCTGGATTGTCCTCAGTTTTAGTCAGGGCCGGAGTCCATGGTCTCTGTGCCCACGGCCCCCTCCTGAGCATCACCGGTCCCCTGTTTCTCTGAATTAATTTCAGCTTCTCCCATCTTCAACGCCTACTCCGTCCCCAGCCCACACGCTTGGTGCGTGCACTTTGGAAAAAAAGGGAGGTCCAAACCCTGCCCCCACGCCCCAGGGGGAAAAAGAAAGTGGCGCTGCTACTCGCGGTTTTACGGGCGCACGTAGCTCAGGCCTCCGCGCCCTTGGGCTGGGACTGGGCGAGCCGGGCGGGGGGGAGGGCCGCGTCAGCCCCCCTCCCAGACACGCCCCGCTGCTATAAATTGAGACCGCAGCCTCCCCCGGTGCTCTCTGCTCCTCCCGGTTCCACCGACAGCCGCCTCTTCTTGTCCAGTGCCAGGTAAAACCGGGCAGAACGGGGCAGACAAGCCGAGGGCGACTCCGAAAGGAGCTGCTGGGGGCGTGCGTGGCGGGGGATTTGGCTGTGCGACTGGAGGTCGGACGGTGCGGACCGCATTGCAGGGGCGGGAGGAAGGACGTGCCTTCGCGCGGGGTGGGAATGGAGGCCTGGGGGAGGGGAGAGGGGCGGGGAGGCCGCCCCGCGCCTCACGCTCACCGCTTCTTCCCGTAGCGCGACCCTCGGACACCATGGTGAAGGTCGGAGTAAACGGGTGAGTCGAGCTGGGGTGCGCACCTTGCGGCCCCCGCCGAATTGCGTCTGCACGTCGGCCCGGCCAGCGCGTGGGGGCGATGGGCGGGGGTGTGCTTGTGTCCCCCTCAAGGAGAAGTCAAGGTCAGCGCACAAAGGGCCAGTGTCCCCCAGTTGTTGCGCCTCCTGTAACTCCGCCCCGGAGGAGACAAGTCACGGGAGGAGCCATCCCGCAGATAAACAGCACAGTCCCCATTTTTTGCTGTGGACCCATCCCCCTAATCCCTTAGCTCCGGTCTTTCTTTCCTTTCGCGCCCTCCGGGGTCACGTGCTGCCTAGGAATCCCCCCTCCCCCCTCCCCCTCCCCCTCCTCCTCCAGCCCCTCGCGGCGGCCAGCACGGGTTGCAGGATGCTCTTGGCGATGCATAACCCTCTGCGGTTTCGTTTGCGGTAACGGAGCCGCCATGTTGCAAGAGGGAAGGAAATGAATGAAGCACCGTTAGGAAATCTCCCCAGGCTCCTTGTCTCCTTGCCTATGACTAATCCTCCTGCTTCCCTGGTGGGGTGGAGCCGCCTTTATCCGGGAAGCCAGGTGAGACAAGGCTGACCCCCTTCTTGCTCTCAAGAGCTGGACCTTGTAACTATTGATCCTGGGCTGCCCCTTAACCTGCTGCTTTCCATTGTGATCCTCTGATGAAACATATAGGGGGTTTCTCCTGTCTTACCCCTTCGCTGAGAGGCGTGGCTGTGGCTGGATGCCATGCTGGGGGAGCTGAGTCATGGGTAGTTAGCAAATTTCCATCACAAAATGGCTCCTGAAGCAGCAGCCCCTTTCTTCACCCGTCTTCCTCAAAGCCCCTTACCTTCAGCTCTCAGAGCTGACCCAACCCTAATGGCTGGGCCATAAAGGTCACAGGGAGGATTGGATGTCTGTGAGCCTTGGGAATCCTGCCCTTCTCTCCATTCTGTCTCCTAGAAACCAGATCCTCCAGTCCACCCTCATCTGGGGTTAAATATAGCTGCCTGACCTTTCTGTAGTGGGCACCTGGCTTCTCTCTTCATTTCCGTGTCCCGCACTCCCCCCCCCCCACACACACACACTTATATACACATCTGTTGCTCCCAGTCCTGAGACTTAGGAAAAAGCTAGCAGGCCAGGAAGCTTAGTGAATTAAATCGCAGGACTAGGGGGTTGAAATACTCATTTTCCCTGCCTCCTTCCCTGTGGTAGGAGGGCCTCGGGGAAGGGGTGGACTGGCCTGTCCAGTTGACTGACGACCTTTACTCTTGCCCTTTGAGCTTGGTGATGCTGAGTGTACAAGTCTTTGCTCCCCAGAGGGTGTATCCCAAAGTTGGGCCAGACAGGAATGGGCGTTTCCAGGGCACCAATGGGGGGAGGGAGGTGAGGAAGTGGGTGTGATGTGCCCGAATTGCCATTTCTCCTTGAAGGACCTCAGGTGGTGTGGGGGTGGGGCAGGTCTTTGAGCCCAGTCACCTCTTGGGCAGGTTAGGAACTCCTTTCACAGCTGGGCTTCAGAGCCATGCTCACCTGACAGGGCCCCTCAAGGAAGGGAAAATTAGGCTTCCAGAGGTTTTGTGGCTGTTGGGAGTGCCACCTTTCCTCAGAAAGAGCACACCTGGCCTAGGACTGCTTGCACACCCCGGAGAATTCTTTCCTGCCTCAGGCCTTCCAACCTCTCATCTCCCTCAGATTTGGTCGGATCGGCCGCCTGGTCACCAGGGCTGCTTTCAACTGTGACAAAGTGGACATTGTTGCCATCAATGACCCCTTTATTGACCTCAACTACATGGTGAGTACCACCTGTGCATCTGGTATAGGGGCCAGGAAGGGTTGAGGGACAGCCCCTAATGCTCTCCTCTGTCGTCCCCCACCCAGGTCTACATGTTCCAGTATGATTCCACCCATGGCAAGTTCAATGGCACAGTCAAGGCTGAGAACGGGAAGCTGATCATCAATGGGAAGTCCATCACCATCTTCCAGGAGTGAGTGAAAGAACCGAAAGCTGCTTGCTTGTTGAGGAGGGGAGGGGTGGTACTAGTTTGGGGTGACTGTCTCGGGTACACAGTATCCCATGGCCCTGAACTTGGTACTATCTTCTTTTGTAGGCGAGATCCCGCCAACATCAAGTGGGGCGATGCTGGTGCTGAGTATGTTGTGGAATCCACTGGTGTCTTCACCACCCTGGAGAAGGCCGGAGCTCACCTGAAGGGTGGGGCCAAGAGGGTCATCATCTCCGCCCCTTCTGCCGATGCCCCCATGTTTGTGATGGGTGTGAACCATGAGAAGTACGACAACTCCCTCAAGATCGTCAGCAACGCCTCCTGCACCACCAACTGCTTGGCCCCCCTGGCCAAGGTCATCCACGACAACTTCGGCATCGTGGAGGGACTCATGGTACGAGGGTGGGGCACATTCATCTCTCACCCAGGACCCAGGGCCATGGGGGCTGGGGCATTGGAGGTTCCCAGGAAGTAGCTTCAGTGTCTCTACCACTGAATTCCTGGGGGTGGGGGGGTAAACACTGTGCATGACCTTCACATCTTCCTCTCTTGCCAGACCACAGTCCATGCCATCACTGCCACCCAGAAGACTGTGGATGGCCCCTCTGGCAAACTGTGGCGAGATGGCCGAGGGGCTGCCCAGAACATCATCCCTGCTTCTACTGGTGCCGCCAAGGCTGTGGGCAAGGTCATCCCTGAGCTGAACGGGTAAGGCTCTTTGCTGCTTTGCTTTCTTTTTTTTTCTTTAATTCATTAAAATACCTTGGTAAATGATCTTTGCTGCTTTTCTGCCCTGGGAACCTGGGGGAGCAGGCAGAGCGGGTGCTGACCCTGCTCCCTATGTCTACAGGAAGCTGACCGGCATGGCCTTCCGTGTCCCCACCCCCAACGTGTCAGTTGTGGATCTGACCTGCCGCTTGGAAAAAGCTGTACGTAAGGGTTGGGAAGACTTGGGCGGGCCCGGGTCTGCGTCTGGTAAAATGATGACAAGCTCTGAATGTGAACACCCGTCTCATTTTACCTTGTTAGGCCAAATACGATGACATCAAGAAAGTGGTGAAGCAGGCATCACAGGGTCCCCTCAAGGGCATCCTGGGCTACACTGAGGACCAGGTACTGATAGGACGGGGAACTTGGTGTCCACCCCACGCGACTGGGCAAGACCGGTTTCCCATACTTGGTCCTCTTCCTTCCCCAGGTTGTGTCCTGCGATTTTAACAGTGACACCCACTCCTCTACCTTCGACGCTGGGGCTGGCATTGCCCTCAATGACCACTTTGTCAAGCTCATTTCCTGGTATGTGGCTGGGGTGGGGACAAGCTTGAGGACATATGGGGTCTGGTGCCCTCTGGTGGCTAACCCTTAACTACTGCTGCCTTTCAGGTATGACAATGAATTTGGATACAGCAACAGGGTGGTGGACCTCATGGCCTACATGGCCTCCAAGGAGTAAGAGCCCCTGTACCACCAGCCCCAGCAAGAACACAGGAGGAAGAGAGATGTCCTCAGCTGCTGGGAGTCTGTCCCTCACTCATTCACACTGAGAAATCTCCTGACCTGTCACAGTTCCATCCCAGATCCCCTGGAGAAGGGGAGAGGCTTAGAGAGCCCTGCCTTGTGTTCCGTACCATCAATAAAGTACACTGTACCCAGCCAGCTCTTCTCTTATTCCAGGGTTCGGGAGAAGCAGGAGGGAAACTGGGCTGGGCTGGGCTTGGCTTGGCTGGGCTGGGTGCTATACTTGTAGCAGGCAATCTCATTACAGGAGCACCTCTGTGTGCCTTGCCACTGCTCCTTCAGAGAATCGCCTGTTCTCTTCCCAGGCCCCAGGCTGCTAGCTTTTGGCTGTTTACAGCCTTCTAGGGACTAATAGCAGTCAACTTAGAAGTTGGGTGGTGAAGCCAGGCACGGTGGCTCATGCCTGTAAGCTTCAGCCTATGAAGCGGCTGGGGCTAGGGATCACAGTTTGAGCCCTGCTCGGGGCAACACAGACCTAGTCCTGAAATAGCTGGGTGTGGTGGCACGCACCTGTAATCCCAGCGACCTGGGAAGCTGAGGCTGGGGATTGCTTGAGTCTGGTACCACGAGCAATGTGAGCCTGCGGTTACGTGGGCAAAAATAGTGAGACCTAGTCTCAAAAAAAAAAAAGTTTGGTGGCGAGACCATGTTTAACCTTGACCTGTGCAGCCAAGCCCGGTAGAAGGCATGGAGTGCAGCCAGACCACCTGGTGCAAATTCCAGTTCTACCCTCAGCTGGGAACCTTCCAGGAAGTTATTTCACTTCCTGTATCTTCATTCCATATGCAAAGTGAGGATATGACGGTATCCCGCTCATAAGGTCTTTGGAAAGATTAGGTCAGTCATATCAGCACCCAGAACCACTCCCAATTCCTAGTAAGGCCATATGCCCGGAAGACGAAGGTCATGCCCACCTCGGTTCCGGGGAGTCATCTGTGGGTGAGGCACCAGGCTTAATGGGTAGGAGTGTGGCTTTGCCCAGTGACCTAGCTCTGCCACTTGCTGTTTCTTTGGGCAAGTTACTTATTATCTCCAGTGCCTCCCTTTGTACCTACACCTTTGGAGACGAGAAAACTAGAGAGATCTGAGTAAGGACTGTGTAGCTACTACCAGAAAGTGCTGGAAACAGTGACATAAATGTTCAATAAATACTCGCCAGTTTCATTATTATTAAAGATTCCATTCAAATGTCAGCTCAGCACAGCCTCCCCCAGTCGGTTACACTGAGTTCTTAGTCATATCCCCAATTTTCAAAGCTTCTCCAAGTCCAGCACCTCTTCTCGGCCTGTGAGTCTCCAGGTGTGACAGGCAGGCACAGGAAGCACATCTTCCACCGACCCTTGAAAAAGCTTGGACCCTGAGCTCACGCACGCAAACGCCCACGTGCACACAATTTCACCGTTTCCTTTGTCACCCAGCAGGAGCTGAGGGAGACATGGCGCCTCCCTCCTGACTCTGCACCCCATCAGACCCAGAAGCCACCTAGAAATGGCACTTAGGTCCCTTCAATGCCTGGCACTTCCACAGGGAAGGGCCATCCATGGCCCATCATGGCCACGTCCCTCCCAGTCAACAGGCACACATGGCTGTGAGCACCTGGTGAGAGGACCGCCCAGTCTCACAGTCCTCCACCTCCAAGAGGGTTGCACCCTCTGCAACTGCAGGCGCTCATGGTCCAGTCCATGCACATACCAGTGCCCGGGCCAGTTAGCACCAGTACAGAATCAAAGAGTGAGCCAGCTCTAGGCCCCAGGGGTGGGAGGAGGCGAACAACCGCATTCCTTACTCAGCAGAGGTGAGGAGGTGGACCAAGATCCCTCCGTGTCCTGAAGATGGGAAAGTAGCAGACACCCCAGCACAAAGGCAAGAGAGTCCCAGCTGGGAGTCACCTGGGAAGGGCACCCCAAACCTCACTGCAGAAGCCCAAGAACCCAGAGGCCCAGAACCAAGGGAGGAAGTCCAAGGGAGGGGCACCCCAATCCCCAGGGGCGCTGGGTACCGCAGGACAAATGATGTTCCCCTTGGTGAGCCCCCCAACCCTCTGCCAGGGTGCATTTCCAGGAGGGCCCCTGGGAGCGGAGCTAGAGGCAGGCCCCTATCTCAGGGAGCTGTCAGATGAGACATCGCGATCGGAGTCCTCAGCCTCGCTTGGCGTAGGCGGCGGGTCGCTAAGCGGGACCGCAGTGAAAGCAGGAGACTTTCTAGAAGAAAACACCAGTTGTTACCTTGGGGCACAGGAAAAGAATTTATCTTTCTTGGCCAGTAGGAAGCAGGGGAGAAAACACTCTCCCGCTTTCCCACCCCCAAGAGAGTGAGTCACCATCCTCACCCGGGGGGCTCTGAGAGGCTGAATGAAGAAACAGACCTGGAATCACCAAGGGGGCAGGGAGCGTGGCTGACTCTACGTGTCTCACGCCTGTCCACAGTCTCCAGTGACTTCTCCCCCTACTTCCTTTTTTATTGAGATCTAACACTGGATCAGATGCCCTAAAGTTGATCTGACTTAACATAAATTGTCCCCCACTACCTGATCGGTGTTTAGCTGCCTCTAGCCAGGGAAGCCACCAGAGTTGGTGGCATCTGGAGGTGTCAGCTGTGCAGCCAAGGATAGACAGACATGTCCTCCAAGAACCAGAGGGGCCCCACGGAGGGGGTGCCTGACGGGAGCAGGCCGACGGGACCCACACCAGGGGAGGCCCTCACCGGTCTCCAGACTGTGTGATGAGCCGGCGGCAGGTCTCCATCTGCACGTCCAAGCCCCGCTTCATGCTGCACATCTCCATGTACTCATGCAGGTGCCGATTCATGTCGTTCTTGGCAGTGGCCAGCTCCAGCTGTGGCAGGCAGAGGTGGCAGTCAGCGGGAGGGTTCCTGCTTGATGGAACCCAGCTAATGCGCCTCGCAGAAGCCCGGGCAGCATGGTTGAGGGTTCAGACTTAACAATCAACCAGCTCAAGGTGGCATGCACGCAGTATACTATCAGTGGTTTTCCTGAGAATCTGCCTATAGGGAATGCACAGGTAACAGCCCCAGGCTTGCATTCCCTCACAGACTGAGGCAGGGACAGGGAGATAGGTGGGGCAGGCTAGAGAGATGGGCCTTCTGAGGGTCCTTGGCCCTCCTGGCTTCCCACCAGTGCCGAGCCTGCTGTGGCCTGCGTGTGTCCCTCAGGGGAGGGGGAGCCCCTGGGAGCGCTGGGCAAGGATTAGCCACCCCTGCATGTGCACATCAGCCCTTAAGGGGAAATTCATTCATTCATTGACAGGACCGCAACACAAAGGAGAACCTCAACATCATCGCTGATTTTCCTTTTTTCTCCTATGCACTTTGTCACGTAGAAGGCATATTCAGGAATGAACATGCCATACAGAATGTCCTACTGGTTAAAAGATGTGTCCCGAATTTTAAAGCCCTATGTATGAAAAACTGTAGGGCTCAGAATCAAGGCAAGATGGACTTCCGCCCCCCCCAAAGTCTGACTGACTCTGCCTGGGCATTTTAAGTGGTGCTGAGAGGCAGTGCAAAGGTGGTAAAAGGTCTGAGCCAAGACAATTGCTGCCTCTCTCTGTTTGGGTACAAAGGACAGGGGCCGGAGGGGAGGAAGAATAAAATTGCTGGCAGTGATTTGCATGACGGCCTGAGAGCAAAGAGAAAGGGGAGGAAACTACCCGTGAATAATATGAACTGGATAGAAGATGGGAACTGGAGGAAGTAAATGGGTCACAGGGCCTGACAAAAGAGATGGGCAGGACATCGACACTTGGGAGGAGAGGGCAGCCGGGGGCCAAATCCTGGGTGAGTCAGCTCAACAGCAGCCTTGGCCCAGAGCTGGGGCTCCAGATAGGTCCTGCTGCTGCGAAGCCAGAGGGGTGGCAGTGCCCCCGTGCTCTTACGGAACAAAGCAGGAGGCCACTAGCCTTTGTGCGGATCAGTCACCACCTACATGCCTAGTCTCCACTTCGGGAGAGCTGGGATGGGGGCACTGGGTTCTGGAGCCCTCACTGAGAAGGACAGGAAGGAGGAAATGAACTATGCAATTAGCTCAAAATACAAGGTGGTGGGGACTGCCACAGCTGTCTCTACGTGTTGTTTGTAATTCATTCATTTAAAGCAGGGAAGAGGTAAGGAGATGGCCAAGCAGGAGAGATCCACAACCACCCCAGCCTCTGTGCCCCCCTGGGTGCGGGGTAGGGCTGGGGACAGAAGGAGAGAGGAAAAGATGGGAAACAAAAGGTTCTTGCCTTCTCTCCACCTGGCCTTGGCTATACCATCAATAACGGGACCTGGTTCTAAGAGATCAAAGGTCGTGATTATAAAGGAACCCCAGGTGCAGGGATGGGGGTTTGTCACTGCACTGTACCCCAAGCCAAGCTTCAACTCCCCTAAAGTCCCCCTAATAGCATTCCACTGTTAGAGAAGAGGAAGGGGGCTTTAAAACATCTCAGAAAGCATGCTTCCATTTAGAATTTTTCTTTCTTTTTACATGGTATTTTGAGCAGGTCCACTGGCCCGGAAGAACTAAGCAGATAAGCAGCCCCAAATTCTGCCCCAAGGCCCTGACTAGGCTGACACTGGACTTTAATTCCACTACCCAGAAGAGACAGGAGGGGCAGGCCAGAGGCAAGGGAGTGCAGAGTGGAGTAAAGGGAGAATGGAGACCAGGGCCCCCTGTTCCTTAGCTAGCAGCATCAATCTGCTTCAAGAACGTCATATGAATCCGCCTTCCTTTAAGATCTAGCATTTGTCTGCCATGGCTCAAAAACAAAAGGAATTTTGATGAAGGAGCAGGACCAGCCGATGTATGCTGGGAAAATGAGTGCATAGGAAATCATTTCTCAACTTCCTTCTCAAGCTGCGGGAGTATGCGTACACTGACTGCACATGCGCCCTGTGGGCTTGAAGCAAGGGGGTTGACTGAGGAGTTCCCCCCTCCCCATCTGGTCCCCATGCAGAGTGCCTGGGAGGGGCCCTCACACACAAGCAGCAGGGCTCCCAGGGGCCACAGTTCCCCCTTCTCCCTAGCTCCCTCCATTGGGGGCAAAGGCCTCAAGATTGAGTTAAAGCATCAGCTGCACTTGCCATCTCTGGAAGTTTCCTCAAGGTTAAGGAAGAAGGCTAGAGACTCCTCCACTAGCTCACAGGCAGAGCTGAAGCAGCAAAGCTCAAGGTCACCTGTGAGTGGACTCTGCTACACCACCACCACCAGCAACAGCAGCAACACTAACCGCCACCACGGCAGACCACCCTGAGCTCTAAATGTTCATTATTTCATTCAAAACCACCCAAAGTAAGTTCCCTATTTTATAAATGAGGAAATGGGCATGGAGAGGGTAACCTGTTAGGAGTTTGTGGCAGAGCTCAGATTTGAACCTGTATCCAGAGTTTGAGGTCTTTTTTTTTTTTGAGACTAGGTCTCACTATTTTTGCCCGTGGAACCGCAGGCTCATGTTGCCTGTGGTACCAGACTCAAGCAGTCCCCAGCCTCAGCTTCCCAGGTAGCTGGGATTACAGTCGCGCACCACCACGCCCAGCTATTTTTGGGACTAGGTCTCACTGTGTTGTCCCAGGTGGGACTTGAACCACGATCCCCAGACCCCGCAGCGACTCTATAAGCTGTCACTTACAAGCACACGCCACCGTGCCCAGCCAGAGTCTGAGGTCTTAAGAAGCCAGGAGAAGGTCTGGCGTCAGGGGTCCCACAGGGACAAGACCACCTACCCATAACCTGTGGGACCCTCTTCTCTTGGCTGCAACTCACACCCTTACCTCTATCTGGTCAATGGTTTCCTGGTATTCTTTTTCCCGGCTTTTGAACAGGGACTCAGTATCTTTAATCACCTTCTCCAAACTGTCTTCCTGCTGCTGGAGTAGAAAGGGGAGCCAAGGGAGGGGAGGCGGGCATTCCACAGGACCAAGGCAGGGTGGGAGGGAGAGAGAAAGAGAGAGAGAGAGAGTGTACGATTAAAGGTGACCGGAGGAAGAAAGGAAAAGGATGAAGGAAGAGGGAACAGCAGGGCAAGGATGACGGCCACAGAGGGAAACAGAGCGAGGAGCGAGAGGAGGAGACAGGGCATCGAGCCGGAGAGGCAGACTGGGGGCCTCAGGCCAGGAGGGGCGGTTACCTCTCCCTGGGCCTCTGCCGCTGCCATGGCATAGCCTGAGAAATCCTCCCACAGCAGCAGGGTCTCCTCAGTCTCCTCCCAGGTCAGGCTGTCACAGTCGTCCTCAAAATCATACTCCCTCCTGGAGACAGGGAACCCATGTGTCAAGGCGGTTGGGGGCCTGCATCCTGTGGGGGCCAGGGGACTGTCGGGGCTCCGGCCTCGGGGTGGGGGCGCTGAGGATGGCCTGCCGGACTCACAGCTGGTTGAGCATGCGCTGCATCTCCTCGTTGATGCTGAGGGCTGTGCTCTCCTCCTCATCCCCATCGGGCTGGCGGGGCCCGTCACTCTCAGACAGGGAGGTGTCCTCCTCGACGGCAGCCTTGCGCTCCCGCTTCCGCCCCCCCATGGATGGGACCTTAATGGGAGACAAGTGCAGAGACTACAGAGACGAGGCCGGGTGCATGAGGAGAAAGGGCGGGCGGGTGCTGGCAGGGGCGGGGCAGGAGGGGAGAAGCGTGAACCAGCAAAGGGCGGGGCGGGACAGAGAGAGAAGACACAGTTACAATGACAGGAAGAGAAACACCAGAGTCACTGAGAGAGGCAGACAGACACGGTGGGGACAGGACTGCAGGAGGAGGAGGAAGGACGGGAAGAAACAGAACACGGAGCAGGAAGATAAGGGGAGAAAAGGTTGTGATGACCAGAGAGGAGCTTTTGTTCTTTCTAATGGAACAACTGAACCGAAAAGAAAGCTTCAGGCTGCAAGGAGGAGGAAGGCACAGTGTTCACGAAGGAGAACCCAAACCACAGTTCCGTATCTGGAAAGCCAGCGGGAGAAGGGGTGGAGAGAAGTGTAGCCAAGAGAGAGGAAAAAGGGGGAGAAGGCAAGGAAAATTGAAAAGGGAAGACGTCTGTGCTGAAAAGCCCAGCAGGTCAAAACTGATGGGTAGTTTAGAAACCGGGACTGGGACGTTAATAAGCTTGCGTGAGAGCAAAACTAACCAGCTTCTTCTGTGGAGAAAGCCAGAAAAGATGAAAAGGAGAGAGGAGAGAGAGAGGGAAGGGAGAGATGGCATTAGAGACAGCTTCCAAACTTCTCCACAGAGACTGTCTCCTTGCCCCCCGGCCTAATCCCCACCTGCCAAGACAGGGTCCCCCAGGCAGAGGGCGGCCTGTGCCGCTCCTCAGCTGCCCCCGCCCTCCCTGCGGAACCGGTGCTGGTGCCAGGGGCTGGCACCGGTGCCATGGGCCAGCCATGGGCAGGGGCGAGGCAAGGCCAGCACCCGCACCTGGAACATCTTGATCATGTCCTCGCAGTTGCGCTGCTGGGCCACATCACAGAGCTTGGCGGTGATGTCGATGCGGCGGCAGATGTCCATGTCCACCTTCATGGCCTTTTCCTGGATCTTCGTGTCCAGCTCTGACAGGTTCTGTGGAGGGAACACAGGACCAGTGAGGCGGCACCAGCACTCCAGAGAGGACCCTCCCAGGGGCACATCCCCATCACCGCCTCCGAGCGGGAAGGGTCACTTGTCAGGTGACCCCCTCCCCTCACTGCACTCTGCACACAGTGGCTGCTCCTGCCACTGGTTCCCTGGATGCCCCTGGAGGGCGTGGTTCCCCCCGCCCTGAACTTGTTTCCTGAGTGCAAGAGGGACTTGTGGGCATTACAGGAGTGGAGCAAGGCCAAGACTACTCAGGGCGCCTGTGCTCTAGTAAGGTGCTGCACACCTCATAGTGACGGCGGCCTCGCTGGCCTGTGGACACGCTGGGGCCTTTGTTCCTTCCTTCTATCAAAATGGTGGGTGGTAGGAGGAAAAAGGAAGCACAGCAAAGTGGCAGGGAGGGGCACCAGACAGGAAATGAAATGGGCCCAGAGGCCTGGCTTCAGGCAGCCTGTGATCAGCCCCGGTAGAGTGGGGCCCCTGCACTCACGTTGCTCATAAGCCCCTTGAAGACCACCAGCTCCGCTTTCAACTGCTCCACCTTCATCGCCAGCTCCTCCTGACAGGCATCAGCCTCTTGGGCTTCCTACAGCCAGGGAGAAAGCCCCGCCATCAACAGTACTGCCAAGGCGAAAGGAGGTGAAGGCCAGGAGGGGCGCCAGGGAGTGGGGGCCTCACCTCCTGGAGCTCAGTCACCCGTTCTTGCAGCTGCACCCGCACTGTGTACTCCTCTTCCCACCTGGAGGTGCAGGGAGGAGGGAGAGCACTGGCTACAGAGTCTTTTGGGCCGCTGGGATGCCCTGCTCCCCTCCACTTGGCTCAGGCCTCAGACCCTGCAGGGGTCTGGCTGGGGGCGGTCAGAACAGTATGCAGGCCCCTCTGGCTGCCCACTGGCAGCTGTCGGGTGGCACCACCCTTCCTGGCCAGTGCCAAGCTCACCAGCTGCTCTCCTGACACGAGGATTAGGTTCTAGAGCAGCTGCTGCTCAGGCTGGCTCCCCCCAGCCCTGCCCCCACCAGACCACAGGCCCGCCCGGCCCGATCTCCCACCTTCAGTCCACAGATCCGGTCTCCCGCTTCCTGCCCGTACCAGCACCGAGCTCCTCTAGCCCGCTGCCCTGCCTCCTGGGGACCATTTAACCCTGGAAAAGCAGCTGCAGGACACACACCGCATCAAGAGAGGTGGTCACAAGCCTGGCAGGAAGCTCAAAGTCCACCCCCCAGGAGCCCCAGAAACTGCCCACCCAGAGCCCCCTGGGCTGGCTCCGAGGCACTCGAGCCTCAGAAAACAAGGCTTGGGGCTACAAGCACCCAAATCCAGAGGAAAAGGGAAACTGAGGTGCAGAATTGCACCTCAATCATCTGACAGATAAGAGCTAGAACTGGCATCTACCAGGGTCTTTTCTCAGGGGGCAGACATGAAAAGCTGGGGCACATTCTAGCACATCCTGAAGTGAAGGGCAGGGCTGGGTCCCCACCATCACAATGACATCAGCTGCAAGGCCGGCGGGTTGACAGAGCTTCTCAGACCCTACTCAGGTGACCTGTCATGTCTTGACACATCCTGCAAGCCTTCTTCCTTGCAGAAAGGAGGGGGGACTGCACCAAGAGAGAGGCCTCAGTCCCAGAAAGGTGCTTAGGAGGTAGCGGAGGATGGCAAGAAAATGAGAAGACCAGAGGGCATTTCCTGGTCCCATCCTCTCTTGCCCTCCCCCTCCATCTTCCCACATGCCCTCTGCTCTCCTCCCTGGGTCCTCCCTCAGTCTCCTTTCTAGCTCAGCTCCTGTGTCCCTCACCCAGACCCGCACTGCAGCACTCCTAATAATAACTCCTCTGCATCACCAGGCGCTCCTCCCGGCTGGGCAGGGAGGAGGCAGGCAGCTTAGCCACCGCCCTGCTGCCTCATCATACAGCCCAGCCCCCTGCCCACCCCGCCCTGCTGGCCCCCAGATCCTTCTACCAGTGAAGCCATGGGCTGTGGTCCCCTCACACTCCTGGAGTCCAGGACCCCTGAGGGTCCTGGAGGAGATGCATCCAGGCTGGCAGAGAGGAAGCACCAGCTGAAAATAACTCAAATTCAGGTAGAAAATTTAAGTAAGGAAGTTATGGAAAGATCAGTATGAATAAAATCTTATGAAGTTTAAAAAAATCAGGAAATAAACCATCTGGAAGCCCACTAGAATTTTTTTTTTTTTTTTTGAGACTAAGTCTCACTATTTTTGCCCAACGTGTACCTCAGGCTCACGTTGCCCGGGGTACCACAGACTCAAGCAATCCCCAGCCTCAGCTTCCCAGGTAGCTGGGATTACAGGCATGCACCACCACACCCAGCTATTTTTTGGGACTAGGTCTCACTGTGTTGCCCCGAGCAAGACTCGAACCGCGATCCCTAGCCCCAGCCACCTCACAGGCTGAAGCTTACAGGCATGAGTCACCGTGCCTGGCCCCACTAGAATTTTATCCACTCTCCAGCCACAACATGCTTTTCTACAAAAAGGTTCAGTTTGACTTCCATTTAAATTGGGTCTGACAAGGTTCCCTTAATCTGGGTAGAAGTGGGGTCATTGTCACGTATTCTACACCTACTCAATAACTCGCTTCCAAGTCAACAGTACCGCTAAGTGAATTGAGGGAGCACAGGCCACTCCTATATTGGAAGCACTGAGACCTGAAAAAGAGACCCTTCCCTGCAAGGTCATTCGAGGCAGGAGAGCTGAAAATGGAACCCAGGAGGCCTCAGCCCCTAAGCACAGTGCTTAGAGGATGCTTGAGCTCTGCAGGCCACACATAGCAGCAGGGCTGCTACACAGAGAACTAGGGCAGGGACCTGGGGTGGAAGAATGCGTAACCACCGGTGACACGTCTCCAACAGCTGCCAGGCCCACACAGCAGTGCTGCAGAGCTGTGAGCTCATGCAGTCCAGGGAGTAACTCTTCGCTGCCTGGGCAGCTGGGCGCAGGACAAACACCCTTTCAGGTTTTTTTTTTTTTTTTTTTTTTTAAATGACCCTGAAGACAGCAGTTGTTCCTGTGGTTATGGATGCATTCCAGAACTGCCCATGTTCTGCTGCTGACTGTGTGTGTTAACTCCTGCAGGGGCCTGGCTGGCTCTGGTGACAGCCAGTGACAGCTCTAGTCACGAGATTATTATTATTATTATTATTATTTTTTGGAGACTAGGTTTCACCATTTTTGCCCATGGAACTGCAGGCTCTCGTTGCCCGGGGTACCACAGACTCAAGCAATCCCCAGCCTCAGCTTCCCAGGTAGCTAGGATTACAGGCGTGCACCACCATGCCCAGCTATTTTTTTGGAACTAAGTCTCACTACAGGCCCCAGGCGGGACTTGAACCACAATCCCTAGCCCCGACCGCTTCATAGGCTGAAGCTTACAGGCATGAGCCACCGTGCCCGGCCTCTAGTCACTAGATTAGACTGCCAACCACTCCTGTGGACTACTACTAAGAAAATCACCAGGGGGGGCAGGATACAACCAGCAAGCCTGCTGCCCTGCAATCTGCTAGCCTCTGGCAGGTTACAGACCCTTGGCCCAGCAATAATCTAGAATATTCAGCCAATCCCCATCCACGGCTAAAACACAACCTGGGTGACTCTCTGCAACTGCAGTTCCCAGGCCTGTCCACCAGGGGTCAGAGGCACTGACCAAGAGGTTAAATCTGAAGGTTCCCAAAGCAAAACCTTTTTCACACCTGTCATCTCCTTCCTCAGAGTTCAGGCTGTGTGCACACACGTCTGCTGAGCCAGCCTGGTCAGGCCCCCCTCTAAGGGACCCACTAGGTACACGCCATGCTAGAACAGATCCTTTTTTAGACCCTGGGAAGACCCCTCCGGCCACAATTACCCTCAAAGGGTGTGTCCATGCTCCCACTTTCTTCCTGCTCCATTTTTGGGTTCCTTTGCTGGTTCTCTTCACACTTCCTCTGCTGTCGGCTCTTTGCACACTCAGATTCCCCCAGCTTCCGCTAGGCTGTGACAACTACCAGGCCCTTTCCTTTCCCCATTTTGTTTGACCCACCCCCAAGCAGTGCCCTGAAGGAGCCTTCAGTATAGCACCACAATGGGTAGCCAGTCTCCACCAACCTCAGGCTGGGAAACCTTTGGCAATGGTGGGATTCCCCCACCACATGGTGAAGCCCCTCCGGCCCACCCGGTCAGATTTCCCTTAGACCTCCAAATTCAAGGAGAGAGAGCCGTGGCCTCTAACTTTGTATCAAGGTACGGAGCTAATTATCACAAGACTGCTCTGAGAGCTGAGTGGTGGAGACATATTGTACCTCAGAGGTGACTTCTCAGACCCAAGTCCCCTTCACACCTCACAAGCCCTCCTCCCCCAATTAACATAGTCCACCAAACACCTGGCCTAGAGATGAAAGAGAGCGAGCCAGAGAAAAGTCTGACTTCCTCACCGTGTTTGGCTCCCAGTGTCCTGTCAGCAGCCCTAATTCTGCATACTTCTGGGAGTCCAGTCTCCCCCTTCCCCACTCCTCCTTAGACAGAGGAATGTTTATTTCATGGGTCCCTCTTTCCTGGGACCCAACTGCTCTCCTCTGCCGGCACCTGTCACTTGTCTTGTCGGTGCCGTGAGATGACACAGCTGGCCCCCACCTGCTGGTTCCCCTTTATCTCTTTGCCAGGCCCTACCTCCGCTTATACTCGTCCCGCTCCCGCTTCACTTTGGCCAGCACGTTGTAGAGGGCGCGGATCTCCGGGGTGATGGTGTCGATCTGGACGCCCACCCCATCGGGGTGCACCCATGACAGGCCAGGCCCCTGCACCAGCGTGGGCTCCAGTCCCGGCCCGAGCCGGCGGGCTTGAGAGAAGGACCAGATGGTGCCGGGCATGAAGCGGGCCGATGAGGAGTAGGCGGTGGTGGCGGCGGTGGAGGACGTAGACGAGGAGAGGCAGGTGGCCGAGGAGATGCAGGTCGTCGAGGGTGTCAGGGGGCCGGCTGGCGAGCGCGCGGGCGAGCCCAGCACCCGCGTTGATGGGGTGCAGACAGCGGCAGGCCGGGTGCCTAGAGGCAACCCCAGGGGCCGGATGGGACTGATGAAGCCGGTCTGCACGGCCTGGTCCCGGCGAGTCAAGCCCCGCCGACCCTGCTTACCCTCCTCCAGCGCCTGCTGTAGCTGCTTCTCCAAGAGCCGGTTGCGGCGCTCCAGCTCGTGCACCTTGGCCAGGAAGCAGCGGAACCGCAGGTTCAGCGTCTTGAGCACGTTGATGTTGGAGCCCAGGTCGTTGCGGAGCGCCATGGCGGCGGGGGGCGCCCGGCCCGGCCCAGGCGGCGAGTAAGGAGCCGGGCCGGCCGGGGAGAGCGGCGCCGCGGGCAGCTCCCCTCCTCCCGCAAAGTGGTCGCTTCCCAGAGGGTCCCCCAGCGGCCCGGCCAGACCCTGCTGCTCCTGCTGCAGGAGGAAGAGGTTGGGGCCGAATAACGGATTCATGGCTGCGCCTTCTGCTGGGAGCTGGGGACCAGTGCAGCAGCAGGGATGGAGGGAGACGGAGATGAACCAATGAGGCTCCCCGGGCACCCGGGCAACCAATCGGACGACTCGACAGGAAGGGCAGAGGTCAGGGGGCGGCGGTGGGCAGGAAGGAAGCCAATGAAAGAGGGAATTGGTGACTGGCACCCGGACCTTTCCGGGTCCGAGTCGAGCCTTCCTCCCAGCAGACCCCAGGCCTGCCTGGAATCCAGCCAAGACCTGGGCAGAAAACCCAGGCTCTCCATGGGTTCCGGGGGTGGGGAGTTCATCTTCTCTACACCCCTAGCACCCTACCCCAGACTCCCAGCCCAAACACCCTAGCTGTGACTCCCCTGGGGCCCTGAGGGGCTCACAGGAACCTTCAACTGACCTGATTTTCAGCAATACCAAACATTGCCTCTGCCTAGGATCGCCACCCACCTTCCCACTCCTACCTTTTAAGTAGCAAAGCCACCGCCCTCAAAAAAAAACAAAAACAAAAACAAAACACAGCAGCCAGAGGTTATAAAAACGTATATTCAAAGTCATGTTTACACAGTGAGGAGGGCGTCCTCACGGAGGTCAAGAGATAGAACCCAGGGATGGATGAGGGCAAAGAGCAACTCCAGTTCAGGGTCAACCACCCATCAGGATGGCAGTGGTTGGCTGTCACCCCTGGACTGAGATTTTCTTCTCTTTGCCGGTGGGGGTCGGTTGGAACTGTAGGGGGATGTGGTGGGAGTCTTAGGTCCCTTGGGGGTGCCGTTCTGTTTCCGGAAGGCAGCTTGTTGCAAAGGCTGCTTTCCCTTCTGAGACCCTTGGGTCCTGCCAAGGAACTGGGCACGTTGCTCAGGTTTCGGAGTGATCTGGGTCTTGGGGAGGGACGGCCCAAGGGGTGCTTCTGTGCGCACACCCCTGGGAGGAGCATGCTGCTCCAGGGAGGCCACTGTCTTGGACTGCAGTTTAGGTGGCCGCTGCTTTCGTTTCCCCATCACCTTTGGTTGGTGGATCCCTTTAGCCTTCTCAGCTGCCTGAAGACGACCCTGGGGCTCAGATGGAGTCTGGGCCTTTGTGGTGGAAGGCACAGAGGACAGGTTAGAGTCTGTCCCTGTGGAGATGCCATTCTGCTTCTGGAAGGATGCCTTCTTGGGATGTGACTGTTTCTTTAACTGCCGCTTTGTTTTCACAGGTTCCCTGGCCTTCTTGGCAGGCTGCCCATTGCTTTGAGGCCTGAGGGCTGCCTGATCTTTCACGTCAGACATGTTCAGGTTGGATGGGGTGGACATTGTAGAATCTCCTGGGGTTAAAATTAAACAGGAGTTTGAGAAAATTGGTCTCACCACTGAGTCTTTTTCTTTTTTTCCCCCGAGACTAGGTCTCGCTATTTTTGCCCGTGGAACAGCAGGCTTAGGCTGCCCGGGATACCACAGACTCAAGCAATCCTCAGCCTCAGCTTCCCAGGTAGCTGGGATTACAGGAGCATGCTACCACACCCAGCTATTTTATTGCAACTAGGTCTTGCTACATGCCCCCGGCAGGACTCAAACCGCTATCCCTGGCCCCGGCGGCGGTTTCCTAGGCTACCGCTTCAAGGTATGCGCCACCATGCCTGGCCTCACCACTGGGTCTTGATCTGAGTGGAGAAGGTAAATAAATAGAAGTCTTAAACACAGAAGCTGCTTGGGAAGTGTCTCATGGTCAAATGTTCCATGCAACAGCAGTAGCACCTAGGAGGCGATTACCTAGATTTATATTACTTAATATTACCTGGTCTTTACTCAAGTTGTACTTGACCCTTCTATTAAGAAGGGAATGCCACCCATCCTTGGGCCAAAAGGTTTTCAGAGGAAAGCTGTGCCTCCTTGAGTTCACCAAGGTAACAAAACACCAAGGAGGAATTCTGAATAAACCTGAAGCACCAGACTGTTTTTGAATCAGACAATTTTTTCTCACATGGACTTTGGTGAGATGCAGACAAATAAGGCACACACAGCAACTAGAAACAAGCCAATAAGATATAATCACTTATTAAACATGTACTATCAAAGTCACAGCAAATTTTTATATTTCTCTAAGTTTTTATTTAAAGCTGAATGTGACTTTCTAAAGAGCATCACAATGAAATCAACTCAGTAAGCCACATAGCTGTATTCAGAGAAGCTTGCCTCACCCTCTTCCAACTACCCCAGCATGGAGAGCTCTCAAGCCTATTTAAGAAAGCCCCACCCCCTTCCCCAGAGATCCAGGCCAGACTCTCAAGATGGCAGAGAAGATGATCTACAATTAGTGGGCCAGGCTCAGAGAACTGCCCAGAATCCCAAGGTGTCCTATGCCAAGTCAGTGCCAAGAATACTGGTCTGGCAGAAGTCCATGAGCAGGAAGCAGCCCAGGGCCAAGGGAAAGAAACCAAAGCCCACACCAGGGAGGCACTGCTGAGCAACTGCAGTGCTTAGTGAAGGAAAAGGCCTCCACCCTGAACCCTCCAGTGTCCTGAGAGGGGATCAAGGCTCAGGAACGATCCAAGTGAGGGCGAAAGATGTACAAAGACTTCAATGCGGGAAGCAAGAGTCCTTCCTTTCCCTGCAGTCACGTGGGAAAACCTCTTGAAAGGCTGAGTGAAGATGGTGGTGAAGGGTCAAAAGAACAGTCACTTACCTGTTTGGGACTGAGGGATAGAATTGGAGAATTTTTTGAACTTGGCAATGAAGAAACCGTCCATATTGTGGGTGTGAGGGTAGAAGCGACGGGTGGAACGCAGTGTGGGGTGGAAGCGCCTTTCTCGAAAGCGGGTAAAGCCCTCCTGGCCAAAGTCCAGGCCCGTGGGCACCAGCCGGACATTCCTCTTTTTCAGGGCATAGTCTACCACCCACTCATTCTCTTCAACCTAGATACGGGGGAGACAATGACAAGGGAAAGCACAGGTAGAAGTGAAGGGGCACTGGGAGACAGTCCCTGGCCATGCCCTCCTTGCCCCACCTAACAGAGGCCTCACCATGATGGAGCAGGTGCAGTAGACAAGGTAGCCGCCCGTCTTGGAGGCAGCATTGACAGAGTCAATGGCACTCAGGAGCAACTCCTTCTGAAGGTGTGCACAGCGCAGGATGTCCTTCTCATCCTGCCCCAAGAAGGAGAGGTCCAAGGAGTTGGGATTTCAAAGGTGGTCTGAGGTGAGGTAAACTACTGGCAAGCTCAGGTGCTCCCCACCTCCTCTCCTAGCTTGGCTGCCCGCCCACCCCCCCACCCCCCAGGCTCCTCACCTTGTTTGTCTTCACAGCTGGGTCCTTTGAGATAATCCCAGTACCACTGCAGGGAGCATCCAGAAGGACTCTGTCAAAGCCCCCCACCACCTGGGAGGGAGTAGGGCAACCACATGAATCACCTGGACAGCACCATTTATTTCCTAGAAGGTCTATGCACTCCAGTCTGATGTCTAGAAGGGGAAAGGTGAGGTGGAAAGTACCTCAGGAAAGCTGCAGAGAGACCCACCTTGGGGAACTGACGCCCATCATAGTGGCTGATGATGGTGTTGGTGACACCCAAACGGTGCAGGTTGCCCACAACACTCTTGAGACGCTCAGCATTGGCATCATTGGCAAGGATCACACCTGTGTTCTTCATCAGCTGGGCTGGGGGAAGGGCACAGTGCTCACCAGGCAGCTCCTCTGCCTCCATACGGTCAGGCCTCTCCAACAAGGAATTTTCAAGTGACGTCTCATCACTTCACGGCAAACTTCCCTCCCATGATGCCCAGGCCTATGGAACTGTCACACCTGCACTGGCCCGCTGATGAGCAAGCTTCTAAATAAGGTTTTCCAGTCTCCCTTAATATCTTTCTGACCCTACATTTACTTTTTTTTTTTTTTTTTTGAGACCAGATCTCGCTATTTTTGCCTGTGGAATCACAGGCTGATGTTGCCCGGGGTACCACAGACTCAAGCAATCCCCAGCCTCAGCTTCCCAGGTAGCTGGGATTACAGGCGCGTACCACCACACCCGGCTATTTTTTGGGGGGACTAGGTCTTGCTACGTGCCCCCGTTGGGACTCAAACCACGACTCCTGGCCCCGGCTGCGGCTTCCTAGGCTGCCGCTTACAGGCATGTGCCACCATGCCCGGCCTTTGCATTTACTTCTTTTACATGGTAACAGTCTAGGAAAATGGTCAGGATGACTTATCATGTGCAAACTTCAAGAGCACATTCTTACCTTACACCCAAGCAGAACCTAAAGGCCAATCAAGCACAATTACAAGCCCACATCACAGATGGCAGAGAAGGGTCGCCTGAGGGGTATCCATGGTGCTAGACCCTAGACTGACTTCTCTGCGCCTTCCCCATGGTTCTGCTAGCTGCCTGAGCACAAGTGAGTCTTCAATTCCATCTACCGTTAAAAACAGAGAGCCAGCTGGGTCCAGGCTGCTGCCCTTCTCATACCTATGTAGCTGGTCTTTCCACCAGGGGCACAGCACATGTCCAGGATCCGTTCATGTTCCTGGGGCGCCAAGGCCATGACGGGCAGCATGCTGGAGGCACCCTGCAGCATGTAGTGTCCAGCCAGGTACTCAGGAGTAGCGCCTGTAAAGGATGACCCACCTGTGACACTCTGGGACAAGGGACAGAGGGAGAAGGGCGCATGGGCAGGGAATACTCACCAATGGGCACTGAAGAATCATACACCACCAATCCTGTCTTTGACCACTTGCCCAAGGGATCCAGATTAACCCCACGATTGATCAGCGCCTAAAGATAAGATGGATAAACCTCATAGCAATGACAGCCAGAAAACAGAGGGAAATGAAACCATGGTCCCATCAAGAGAGTTGCACCCCCAGTTCGCCCAGCTCTTCTAACAAGGTTATCAGACTTGCCGGACTATCACTTTCCCAGCCATCCCCTCCCATGGGGTCCCACCATTCCTCTGCCTCACACTCTTAACTCCATCTCGATGGAACAGACTCCCAGCTCCCTTCCTTTCACTTCCTGAAAGTAGACTGTAATTTTCCAAGAGATCCAGTACCATTATCATTTTTAAATTATCAGCTCATCTCCCCACCAGGAAGCACACAACTCACAGAAGCACCCCATTGACTCTGGAACAGGGGTCTCAAACCCAGATTCCCTGAACAGTTGAAAAGCATGAGTTCAGGCCGGGCATGGTGGGTCGTGCCTGTAAGCTTCAGCCTATGAAGCGGCCGGGGCTAGGGATCACAGTTCGAGTGCCGCCTGGGGCCCGTAGCGAGACCTAGTTCCAAAAAAATAGCTGGGTGTGGTGGTGCGCGCCTGTAATCCCAGCTACCTGGGAAGCTGAGGCTGGAGACTGCTTGAGTCTGTGGTACCCCGGGCAATGAGAGCCTGAGACTCCATGGGCAAAAATAGCGAGACC
>PVHY01019689.1:0-26891 GCA_004024945.1 Uropsilus gracilis | reverse complement strand
AAAAAAAAAAAAAAAAAAAAAAAAGGCAGCCATGCTAGTAGGGCTCTAAGCCCACACAAGTGACCAAGAAGAGCTACTAACTACTTTACTACAACTACATTACTGCCAATTATACAACCATCAAAGCTTATTTACTTTCTAGGATCTTTGCAGGAGAAAGGGTGAAGAGGAGGTAGGAGGTTATACCAGGACATCCAAAATAGACAAATGGCTTATCAGGTTTCAAATTAGCTTGGACAGGACCCAGGTTACAGTCCATTCAGAAGAAGCGCTACTAACACATTAGTGACACAGAAGTAAGCTAACAGTACTCACCCTGATATTAACCTGTTACTTCCTATCCACTAACACCTGAAATTAGAGGGTGTAACCAAGGTTGTGGTCCAGAAATACATTTGCTTATAGTCAGAGATAGGCAGTCTATAAAGTCATGATGATTATACTTGTCTGATATTCCCTGTAACTCACATGAGAGCCCCTAGACGGTTAAGAGAAATGTCCCTATCTACACAAACCTAATTTCATAAAACTCTTCTACCTATCCCCAGCCACTCTTCTATCTATCCTTTCAGCACCATCCTCCATGTCCCCCAAAAAGTGACAACCAATTCCAAGTATAATTCTCTCTCCACTTGGAAAAAAAAAAAGTTTGTGACTATAAAAATAAAGAATTTTTTATAAACATCTTTTTTAAATCAGAAAAGCACAAGACAAAAATCAAGCTTAATCAAATAATCTAGATGTCATAACTTAAGATTTTAGAGAATTTAAGACTATACATAGATATGCATCTTCTTTATAATATTTTTACCTAATGTTTATTTTAAAAGTTGAGTATCTATTCCTTTACAGCAGCAGTACTAAAATCAGAAGAACATCAGGGAAAAAAGGGTCTAAAAGCCAGGGCCACATCAGGGAAATAATAAATAAAAAATTCTAGAGAATAGAGAGAAAAATGAATGGGAAAGGGACACAAGTAGATTTAAAAGCATTAATAATTTTGTAAGTGGGTGGGAATCTCACCTATATTCACTTTATACTTTATAACATGCTACTATAAAATGTATAGCTTAACATTTATATACATATTAAAGTCTCTTTTTGCAAGTATCAAATGATAGCTATATGATAAAAAGAGAGATCTCATGGATGTGGAAGGGGGAGGGGGTGCTGGGAGGGACAGAGCCAAGAAAAAGTTGTTTCAATGGCTCCTAAAGACATAATGAGATGACATTAACCACAGCATTCAGAAGGTCAGAGGCTTACTAGACTAGAAGAACTAACCCAATGAAGCTACACAGGAGCCACTTTTGAAATTAATTTTTCTTCATACCTAATCCTGATCTTGCCAGATCTAAGCCAGCTACCTATTGGCAAAGACCTAACCCTGCCAGAGTTTAAAGAGAATCTAAGACCACCCATACAACACTTAATTTGTCCTTCAATTTTGCCTTTTATCTTATGGATGGCAAAGTGACCAGGACAAGAGGCTTATGTAAACATTAAGGCTTAAAATGAGTGTACAAGGGCCTCAATCTGCCTGTGTCATATCAAGCAAAATTTGAGATTCATTTGAAGGGTCGCAGCTATACAGGTTCTCTCTTCTATAGCTGCTGTAACATTTCTAGAGAAAGAGATTTATTCCTTTCCATAAATGAGAGACAATGCCCTAAGGAAACTGATACAGTGTTTTGTTATCCTTGCCTGTTAGAGCTCCCTTGCCAAGTTTCAGAGGTTCCCCATCTCTGTGGCTCCCAAGGGACTGCTCTATGGTAGGAGTTGATGACATGGACTGCTTGTATCGCTCTCATCCCTGTATATAGCTCTCGAAAGACCACACTCACATGGCATCACAGAAAAAAAAAGAGTCTTAAGTTTACAAGGTAGAAATCTCCAAGAGCTATTGCAGTTATGTCTGAGTTGCAGGCTTTAGATTCTCTCACCCAGGTTTTTCTCAGCTATGGCAAGTCTTTTCCCACATTTATATTTTAGTTCTCTGTCTACTAATGTTTCCTTCTCTAAAATCCTGGCCTATGTAACATTTGCCTTTCAGCTCTGTTCTGGGATTCCTAAAAACTCTTATACTAGTCCATGTCAAATCAGTGCTTTCTAAAATATATTCTTTATGCCTAAGGGAATCCTAAATTACCTCATAAATCAGTCTCTCTCATGCAAAGTGAAGTGGCGAAAATAACAGGATTTCAGTAATTTTACTTCTACAAAGAGGTTTCTTGTTATCTGGGAATGTGAACCATGGGTCATAACTGAAGAGTCCAAACTTGAACTACTGAGCAGAGAAAACAATTGGCTACTAAAACAGAATCTAAAGACTCTTAAAGGAAGGCTTATAAAGAAAGACTATACATCAAATTAATAGGAATGGTTAACTGTGGAGAGCCCAATTCCAAAGGATGTGCACTTTCTCAGTTAACAGTGTTAGAATGTTTTCATTTTGTACAAGTAATTTTTCAACTACGTTGATAATTAGGGAAAAAAAAAAAAAACTCCCTAAATGGAGAAGTTCACTGGATCCACCTGTAGCTATCAAATAAAATGCTAATAAAGATTTTCATTAAAATGCTAGCTATAAGCTGGGCATGGTGGTGTGCACCTGTAGTCCCAGCTACATGGGAGACTGAAGCTAGGGATCACTTGAGTCCATGAGTTTGAGACAATCCTGGGCAACATAGCAAGACCTAGTCTCCAAAAAATAAAAATAAATAAAAATGCTAGTTATAATCTTACAACCATCAATCATAAGAAAAAAATCTTTGGGATAACTGGGAAAAATTGAAAATGGAGTGAACAGTACATGATAGCATAAAATTATAAATTATTGTAGCTATATATAGGGTAAAATGAGTTAAATCAGGTTTTTTGAGCCCCCTCCCCTCCCACCACTAGTTTCTATGGCCGGCACCTATAGACTTGCATGCCTATGACTGTAAAGACCTGGGACCAGAGAGCAAGAGGTGTGCACACACAGGTGTGTGTATGTGCATGCGTGTGTGTATGTTGGAGGGTGGGGGAAGAGGTAGTGAAGGATGAAAGGGTGGAATCACTGAGTCAGTAAGGAGAACGCCAAAGAAAAGCTGAGAGAAAGCTGGTCTGTCTCCTAATTTGGCATTAAAGCCCTGCAAAAATCTACCAAAGGCTCCAAAATTACCCCCTTGGCTTTGAGAACCAACAAAGAACTTACCCAGCCTGGGGTGGTTATGAAACACTACCATACCAGTGGGTATCTAAAAGTCTTAGAGATACCTGCCAAAGCACTTAAGGTATGAAGTAGAAGGAAAATGTATTCAAGTTACTTTAAAATGATTCAGACAAAATAAACAGTAATACAAGGAAAGAAATTTATAGAGACAAACCAAAAAAAAAAAAAAAAAAGACAAACTGTTGACAGGTTGAGAAATCACTGTTTTTGGTTTTTTTGTTTTTTTTTTTGAGACTAGATCTCGCTATTTTTTTTTTGCTTGTGGAACCGCAGGCTCACATTGCCCGGGGTACCACAGACTCAAGAAATCTCCAGCCTCAGCTTCCCAGGTAGCTGGGATTACAGGCACACACCACCACACCCAGATATTTTTTGGGACTAGGTCTTGCTATGTGCCCCCAGCGGGACTCGAACCACGATCTCTGGCCCCAGCTGCAGCTTCCTAGGCTGCTGCTTACAGGCATGCGCCACCATGCCTGGTCATCACTGATCTTTTCAACTTCTCTATCGAGATTTTTTAATTAAAAAAAAAAAATGAAGGAAAATGATATTACAGTGTCATAATGAGGCTTTTTTCCTGGGAACTGTAAAACTGGTACATATGCCACTTAGAAAAGGTACAGTCAAACTAATTATAGAATAATCAAATTCATAGACAGGAAACAGCAAGGTCACTGCCAGGGACTTCAAGAAGCAGAGATATGAGGATTGGGGGCTAAGTCTTTGATGGGTGCAGTGTTTCAGTTCTGCAGGATGAAGAGTTCTGGAGACGATGGTGGTGATGAACAATGTGAATGTGCTTAATGTCACTGAACTGAACAAACAGAAACTGTTGAAAAGGCAGAGTTTGTTAAGCTTCACCACAATTTTAAGAAGTACAGGGCTGGGCATGGTGGCACATACCTATAAGCGACAGCCTAGGAAGCAGCAGCAGGGACCAGGGACCGCGGTTCGAGTCCTGCTTGGGGCAATGTAGCAAGATCTAGTTCCAAAAAAATAGCTGGGTGTGGTGGTGCGTGCCTGTAATCCCAGTTACCTGGGAAGCTGAGGCTGGGAATTGCTTGAGTCCATGGTACCCTGGGCAACGTGAGCCTGCGATTCCACAGGCAAAAAAAAGCGAGACCAAGTCTCAAAAATAAATAAATAAACAAACAAATAAATAGAACGGAAATAAATTAACTGTCATACAAATCCAATATAAAAAATAAAGCTGAGTTTAAAAAAACCTGAAATCGGGCATGGTGGTATGCACCTGTAATTCCAGTTACCTGGGAGGCTGAGGCTAGGGATCACTTGAGTCCGTGGGTTCAAGACAACCCCAGGCAACATATCAAGACCTAGTTTCTAAAAAAATAAACAAAAATTTTTAAAAAGTAAAAAGAAGCCAGGCATGGTGGCTTGTGCCTGTATGCTTCAGCCTATGAAGCGGTCAGGGCTAGGGATCGAGGTTCGAGTCCCGCCTGGGGCCCGTAGCGAGACCTAGTTCCAAAAAAATAGCTGGGCATGGTGGCATGTGCCTGTAATCCCAGCTACCTGGGAAGCTGAGGCTGGGGATTGCTGAGTCCGTGGTACCCCAGGCAACAAGAGCCTGCCGTTCCACAGGCAAAAATAGCAAGACCTAGTCTCAATAAACAAACAAACAAACAAACAAATAAATAAATAAATGATAGATAAGTAAGTAAATAAGTAAGTAAGCAAATAAATAAATAAATAAATAAATGAATGAATAAATAAATAAATAGTAAAAAGAAACTAAGAAATACTGCATGGAGTTTGCTGGGCTTTCCTCTCATTCCGTCTCATTCCTGGACAATTATTCTACTACCCTACTACCAGTTAAAAGATCACAGAAAAATCGTAAGACAGAATAAGAGCAGGAAACCAAACAGAATAAACTCAAACTTTTCCAATATCCATTTTTCTTTCATGTCCACTCTGCATTTCTGGGGTGGGTACTGACACCTCTCTTTTAAAGTGTTAAGAACACAGTGCCTCTGAATTTCACCTCTTCCTACTGTACTCTGTACAACAGTCCTCTAATTCTCACCATGAGTTGTTGCTTTCAGCTCTTGTTCTCAAAAGGGAATTCCCTGAAGTGTGCTGATCCCCCACTTCCCACACAAAAGACTTTGCATCTACTTACCAAAATCTGCTAAGAAGACTTGCTAGATTTTGTAGAGACCATTTTTTTTCCTTTTCTATTTTGAAGCAGTCCCCCTCCAGCTCCAGGTTTTCCCAACACCATCTAATTGCCATCTGGCCGTGAGAAATCACTATTTTCCATTAATCAGGACCATCACTCCACCTGGGAGGCCCCAAATATTCCTCTTACAAAAGTTTAAAATTATTAATGCTGTTCCCTGATTCTAGTTAAGCAGGTGCCTGCAACACCTCCTGTTTCCTGAACCCCCAAAATAGTACTCCTTACCTTTGGTGTCCTGCATGACGATTGAACTGTACTTTAAGAAGGTTATCAGTAAATTACTGGTTTGTACATCTGCATCCAGCGGTAGTTCCACAGAACTTATAACTGAAATAGAACAGATAAAATGTACTTAGCCTAAAACATTTCATCAAGCACTTCCACCTAAATAAACAACTTGCCAGCGGGTAAGGAAAACACCAAGCAGGATTCTACAACAGTGGGAAGACCAAGTGCTTACCATAAAAAATTTATCTACTTTTCCTAGGCCTCTAAGGCTTTCCCACCCATTAAAGTCCAAAGCCCTTATCTCATAACTAGGAGGGCCATTTTCAAGAGCAGAGCTTTCTCCCAACATTCTGAGCTGGGTATTTCAATTCAAGCCCCCAATCACCCAAAAAGTTTCAGGGTCTTTCTTTTTTTATTATTTTTTAAACTGAAGTAACACTGGTTTAGAACAATATTTAGGTTTCAGGTAGATTAACATTATACTTTACATCCATATATACTGCATAATGATTGCTACCAAATGTCCATCCTCTACTGCACAATTGACCCCTTTCACCCAGTTCCTACCCCGTAACCCCTTCCCTTTTGGTAACAATTACCTTATTTTTATGGTCTAAGCTTATGTTTGTTTTATTTTGCTTCTTCAGTTTGTGGGTTTTTTTTTAATCTTCTAATATGAGTGAAATCATACATTTATCTTTCTCTGGGCTAACTTATTTCACTTAGCATAATACCCTCAGTGTTCAGACAACTTCTTAAAGGCACTTTGATTTGCAATTAAGGGAAAGATCTGTTGTGAACAAAAACGAGTTTTGATTTGATGAATCTGCTGCTTAAAATAAATGACAATCCATTCCTAATAAGGTGATATCTTGTTCAACTTTGAGAATAAGTAGTTATGCTGGAAATATCCAAGATGGAAGGGGGAAAAGTTCAGGTAGAACAACATCCAAATTCCACTCCTTAATCCATCCCTATCCCCCTACCAAAAGGAATACCAGGGCCAGACATGGTGGCACATGCCTGTAAATGGCAGCCTAGGAAGCCGCGGCCGAAGCCAGGGATTGTGGTTTGAGTCCCACCAGGGGCATGTAGCAAAACCTAGTTCCAAAAAAATATAGCTGGGCATGATGGCGCGCACCTGTAATCCCAGCTACCTGGGAAACTGAGGCTGGGGATTGCTTGAGTCTGTGGTACCCAGCAACGTGAGCAACATTATTGGTTGGGGCAGACTGGGAATTGAACTTTATATACTCAGGTGCCTGCAATTTCCCAAAGAAACTATACCCCCACCCTTACTCTCTGAGTAAGTCCCAGTCCCAGTAAACAGGGAAGAATCAGAATTATTAAGTGACCCAGACTGAATAATCTTTATGCAGATTTCCCAAGTTTCTAAGAATATAGACTAAAACATTAAGTGCTGTCTAAGACAAAATACATAAGTAAAAGGAGGCTCATGATCACCCAGACAAGCTAAAGATTCTACAGCTCTCTGCTGTATTTTTACCCATGAAGACTCAGCTGAGTTTGGGGTATTATTCATAATATGTATTCATAAGCATAATGAATCCCTCTGGAGTTGTTATGATGTATGCAGAGAACATTTATTAACAATGGGAAACATTTGCATATTGTGGATCCATAATACACAGCAAGCACAGCAAAAACCCTTATGAGAAGGAATTAACATGTCCAACCTTTGGCTATTTTCCCACAGCTCACTCCCCAAGAACTAATAAAAGACAAATATATTTTTATGTTGAAATACTAAAAGGTCTTAACTCACGTTATAGGTTAATGACCCAAGACTGTCATTTCAAACTACATACAGCCTATTTTGAAACTCAGAGCCCATAAGCATTCCTTTATCCAATACAAACACAGGCATTTAACTGGTAAGTAGGTCTTTTTTCCCACTCACACACAGCAATAACTGGAAAACTGTCTTATATAATACGTAGAAAAATAGAAGCATATGTATTTTTAGTTTACCAAAAGTCCTCTCATGCCAAGGCTGAATTGTCAAATGTCAAATCTGAGCTGAGAACAAATGTTACAGCTAAACTGCTGGCTTTTAAAAATAATGGCTCCAGTGACATACCTTTAAATATAACGGGGCTACAGAGCACCACTACAATTAAAAACTAAAATCTAAAAACAAGGTCATAATACCAAGGTTCCCTGCCAGAAAGAAATGAATTACAAGAGAGGAAAAGAATAAAAAAGAAGAGACAACAAAATTCCTCACAAACTATAATCTCCCATTCTTTCTGCAGCACATCTACATCTACAAATTAAAATCTTCCTAAAGAAGTGCTAGTCCTTGATCTTCGACTTCATAATTCTTCCTAGCACCCTTTGTCAAGGGAGACAGTCATCTGAAAGTGGGCTGACTCCATCTTCCCACTAGAAAAAAAAAGCTCACTAGTTGTAAGTAAGCACAAATCCTGCCATTGCATAATCAAATGTGTGGGTGGAAGTGTTCACAATGAGCAGTTTGAAAGGCAGTTCTCTAAAGCATCCAAACCCAACATCACATGGAACTCAGAAATATATATACACACATATATATGTCTTTTGATAGCCATGGTAACCAGGCAGGCTTCATCCTTAAAGAGAAATAACTGCATTTCCATTGGATTATTCAGTGACCTGAATAAGCAGAAACAAGTAGACAATTCTCACTATTTGTTTCTTCACATTGAGATATTTTGGAATTTGACTTTCAATTCTAAACAAATCCAATTTGCTACCAAAACAATGAACACCACCAGCAACTCACTGCCAAATGCGCCTGTACCAGTAGAGCCTGCACCGCCCTGAAGTGCTAGTGCCACAGGTGCCACATGAATTGTAAAGGGAGGAAATCACAGATCATGTCACAAACAGTAGGGAGATGCAAAAAAAGGGTCAAAGTTAGACTTTTTATGCTTTCCTACAAAAAATGAGGGAAAACATCAAGAATTAGCAAAGAGTATTTTTCTAAATTAAGATATTCATTCAAACACACTCAACATATCATAAAACCAACTTACAAGACAAGATTATGTGGCAAAATTCTTAATTTCTTCCCTGCCACCTTTTTTCTATTGTTCCAGTCATAATATATAAGTTAGAAAAAACTTTTTATTATTATTTGTCAGGGGGAGAAGCCTTAAATACCCACCAATCCCTCAATTAGAATGCATTTAAAGTTTGCCATTTTCTAACTGGGAGTGGTTGGCAGATACATAACAGTGAGTAAATTCCAGGTTCACTTTTTCATCTATTCAAAAAATATTTACTAAACAATCAGTAAGCCTAGCACTACGTTGGGCATGTTGTAGTGAACAGTACAGATAAGGTCCCCAAGTCTCAACTCTAACTAGCCTTAAACAAACTGCCTATTTCCCTGGCTTCAATTCCCTCACTTCATAAATGATAATATCAAGTAATATATATATATGTTTGTTTGTTTGTTTGTTTGTTTATAGACTAGGTCTTGCTTTGTTGCCCCTGGAACCTCAAGCTCATGTTGCCCAGGGTACCACGGACTCAAGCAATCCCCAGTCTCAGCCTCCCAAGTAGCTAGGATTATAGGCATGTGCCACCATGCCCAGCTATTTTTTGAGACTAGGTCTCACTATGTTGTCCCGGGTGGGTCTCAAACCTATGGATTCAAGCAATTCCTAGCCTCAGCCTAGTGGTTAGTAGGCTGCAACTAAAGGCATGCACCACCATGCCCAGCTAATTTTATTATTTTACCGTTATTTCAGTGAGATACACGTAAAACACTCAGCTGAACCTCACAAGTATCCTGAGACTCTGGCAGCACAGGCATTACTGAGTTTCCTTCCAGATGGAGCATTGCCTGATTCTACCCTTCACTTCCCAAGGAAGACGAGCTGTAGTTATATAACTTCTCAAAGAGAAAAGCACTTGACTATCTTTCCCAAAGTTTTCTCTGGAGCTTCTGGAGTCCTGGAAGACAATTCTTAAATGAAAGAATCAACAACTGTGTTCCTTGTTCAATAAAGCTATGCCCACCCTGAAAGAGTCAAGATCAGTAAAACAAAAGAGGTGGTGGGCTTACCATCAGAGGAGGGTGGTGTGGTCCCAAGAGGTGTAACTGGGGTTGTTGGAGCAGGACTGACAGGGGTTGTCACCAAACCAATTTCTGGATGACTCTGAAAGAAGTCACAGATAGGTTAAAAAAAGAGAAAATACAGACCTATGTATCCACTACTTAATATTCTTTCTGGAATTCCTGGCCTCATAACCGGACAGAAAGCTCACTGAGGGACTGCTTCTACATTTAGTTCCCAAGAGTACCTGATTACTGTTGATGTTTGCTAAACTCTAATAAGGAGCCCAGAGTGCTAATTTTCTTTAAGCAACTAATTTCCCATTACATAAGTTTTCCCGCAGAACCATATGAATAAAAAGGTAGGGCAAACAAATACACAGGATAAGTCCACCAAAAAAGCACCTTCACTGTTCTGTCTGAACCTAATAGTTCCTAGGAAGGAATCACTTTCATCAGATCAACAAAAAATACAGCCATGCATTGTTCTAATGACCACCACATAACTGACTAATAAATGCCTATGAGCCAAGGGGCTAACAGATACTATTAAAAAAAAAAAAAAAAAAAGCAATGCACATGGCAATCTTCCTGTTCCACAACAAACAACAGTAAGACTGAGTAGGCAGCGACATCAGGAGACATCTACTGGGAACTGAAGTAGATGAGTCCTCTGTTTCTGAACTTCTTAGCCATCCCAGTCACATTAGCTCCTAAGAATTAAACTGAGTAGCAGCTACTTCCCCAATAGCTTTACCAGTCTTTTACCTTTCTCTAAAATCAGTTATATAATTTGGAAGACAAAGAAGGAGCAGAGTGAGAACAGTGGACAGAAGGTCTGATGTTATCACTCATGAAAAATGCTAAGTGTCCTCCTAGGTA
Organism: Uropsilus gracilis; assembly: GCA_004024945.1. Classification (NCBI taxonomy): domain Eukaryota; kingdom Metazoa; phylum Chordata; class Mammalia; order Eulipotyphla; family Talpidae; genus Uropsilus; species Uropsilus gracilis. The sequence goes on along the minus strand of PVHY01019689.1, from coordinate 16,298 downwards.
GACCCCAAATCAACACACCGCTTTTTAAGTATCATCTTAATTTTTTTGTTGACTCAATCAGTGAATTCCATATATTTCTATCCTTTGAGGAAAAAGCATGAAAAAGTTTCTTTTAAAAGAAACCTATATAAGCCAGGCATGGTGGCTTGTGCCTGTAAGCTTCAGCCTATGAAGTGGCTGGGGCTAGAGATGGTGGTTCGAGTCCCACTCGGGGCAACACAGCGAGACCTGGTCCCAAAAAATAGCTGGGTAAGGTAGTGCACACCTGTAATCCCAGCTACCTGGGAAGCTGAGGCTGGGGACTGCTTCAGTCTGTGGCACCCCGGGCAACGTGAGTCTGCGGTTCCACGGGCAAAAATAGCGAGACCTAGTCTCAAAAAAAAAAAAACCTATATAACATATATAGTTTAGCCTGACTTTAAGATAAGAACATGTTATACTTTGTTTTTTTTGGTTTTTTGAGACTAGGTCTTGCTATTTTTGCCTGTGGAACCGCAGGCTCACATTGCCACACACTCAAGCAATCCCCAGCTAGCTGGGATTACAGGCGCACGCCACCACACCCAGCTATATTTTTTTGAACTCGGTCTCACTACGTGCCCCTGGCGGGATTCAAACCGTGATTCCTGGCCCCGGCCGCAGCTTCCTAGGTTGCCGCTTACACCATGCACCACCATGCCCGGCTTATGTTATACATTTTTTTAAGACAGCTTTCATGAACAACACTTGAGTTCTCGGCCTAAAATAGTCGCCTCTGTGCCAGTTACTGAGGATACATCCCTGAGGCAAGTGACCCAGCGCTCAGTGACTTCCCACTCGCAGCATCTGTAGACCACTTTTTTCTGTTAACAGCTAACCTTAAGCAGGACTGGGTATTTTTCACTTTTCTTCTCTGGTAGTTGGTAAAATAGTAAGATTAGTGACTTGGCCTATTTCCTCTCTACTTGTAATTCCACAGTGGTTGAGAAAGCAGAAAGAAATCCTGATTAAAAAATCCATATGGGAAGATAATGATAAATTTCCAGAGAGCAAAATGAAGTAATCTCAATTTATTTGGGTTAACAGTAGCAAACTAGTCAAACCATTAACTTTGCAAGTTATCCAACCATTTCAGTACCACATGGAAGCACACGTTTGAGGATTTCATGAAGCAAAGGTAACTCATGCAATTCTTTGCTACCATTACTTACCAAAGCAAAGAAAGGATTAAACAGGCTTTTCTTTTTTTATTTTAGACTAGGTCTCGCTATTTTCGCTTGTGGAACTGGAGGTTCACATTGCCCGGGTACCACAGACTCAAGCAATCCCCAGCCTCAGCTTCCCAGGTAGCTGGGATTACAGGCACACACCACCACCACCCAGTTATTTTTTGGGGACTAGGTCTCGCCATGTTGCCCTGGGCGGGTCTCAAACTGCAATCCCCAGTCCCAGCCATACTCCATAGGCTGATGCTTACAGGCATGTACCACCGTGCCCAGCTTTAAATGGACTTATCAATGGAGTAAATCTGTATGAAATTTAGAGAGAACAGGATTGGAGTTTTTAATATAACCAACCTGTGCTAACACTGTGATGAAGTTGCGATTTAAATGAACAGCTTCATAAAGTGCAAGAAGGATGGCCTCATTGGTTCTGAAAAAAAAAGGGAAATGCTCTTACAGGGGGATTAAAACAGTATAAACCACCAAGACAAGATCTCACTACAGCTCTTCATTAGCAATCCCTTTGAAATTCCAATGTTCTTTAATTCCTTTTTGTGTTTATGTAAAAATTTTATAGGTAATGAGTCAAGCAAGGTCTTAACTTTTATTCCTTAGAACTACTAAGGAATTCTCTACTTCATTTATCATTTTCCCTCTCACTTTTCCATTCTATCAGTTAAGTCCTTAACTAACACAGCCACAGAGTCCACTTTCTTCTTATTAGAGACTAATAAGAACAGTTCTTCAGTTTCTTGGGTGGGGTTCAATAATATAAGACCAAAGCACAGACCCCTACAGATCCATTATTGTTTAAAACTTAAAAAAAAAAAAATTATAAATCACCAACAAAGGCTTGAATCTGTAAAGGACTACCAAGAGGTAACATCTCCTAGTCTCACATCCAGCAAAAGGTCACAGTAAAATTCAAGTCCCTGTACAAGAACTCCAGGCACTTACTGTACTGAGATTTTCTCATGGGCATCTGCTATGAACATGCTGCCGACCTGTGGAAGAAAAGGGGAATTGCAGACTTACTGAAGGGAAATGTGAGAGGAGCTCTGTGCCTAAATAGCCCTTCAATCAGTGAAAAACAAGCAGATTAACAGCCTGAGGGAACTTGGAACTCTTGTATATCAGTCACACCCAAAGCAGCCGACTTCAAGATCTTATTAAAAGAACCAGAAGCTATAAATGAACTAGAGAACTCCACTAAGTTGTATTTTTCTTAAAGAAACTTCAAAAAACATTCCCAGTACTTTTGTCCAGTTCTCTTCAATTATAAGTTTAGTGACTATGAGTAAAAGTTAACCTGGACACAACAAAGAATTCTCACTCTGCATCTTTCCTGGAAGTTGCTTCTTTGAAGTCAGAAACTAACTTCTGAAGAGTAACACAGAAAGCAGGCTTTCATCCAATATTGTGTTGTCTTCAGACCAAACACTGGAGTTTCACAGTCTCCACATGAGACCCACTGTCCATCTCTCAGACCACAGAATCTTTGGCTTGTGTCCTAGGCAGAGCCAACTGAGTAAATGGAACAGGCCGTCTCTAATATGTGAGGCACTGAGAAAAGATCCCTTTTCCACCTACCAAAATATCATTTATTTGGTACAGATTTTTTTTCTCTTCTTAGATAAAAGGTAAAAATCCCTGGGAGTAATATAATTACATCTAACTAATTTAACTAAACATCAACATAGCACTGCTTTGACCACTACAGAGACTTTACTCAATTATGCTTCAGAATTAAAGGGTTTATCAAGTCCTTTCTGAGAGCAGGCTTTGAGAAAGAGAAAGGGAAGAGGGCATACTCACTGGGTGAGCTCAGAGGGTTGCGTTTTTAGGGGGAGGGAGGACACTGCTTCATACAATGGACACAAAAAACTGTCTTGCTCTATTGATTAGTTCAATAGTAATGCCGAAAAAGACACAGATGTTATGAATCTGCCTAGATTCTCAGATTTCCTAAATTCATCTCCAAAATAATCAGTCCCAGATTATCTGGCCTAAGCCATGGTGCCAAGGCTGAGAAACCTTGTTCAGGAGTCTCACAAACTGAACCAACAACTTCCCTAAAGTATGGAACCCTCAGTCCATACCCTAAGTTTTCAGAAGAGTGGCTCAGACCTGCTGCACAAATCCCTCAACTCCAGGGCGAGTTATAGGGGTCAGGTGGTCACAGCAGGAGGTCAAGGAATACTGTTTTAATTCAGAGCTAAACCTTCCTATTCTAGTTCTCAAACAGAAGCAACTCTTTCAGGAGACAAAGTTTGGTTTAAAATGCATCTTTTTATAGTCTTTAAAAACTGATTAACTTGAAAAATTTAACCCCAGAAAAAGCAGAGCTTTCCCTCTCCCTATCTCACTTGGGTTTGGAAATTGCTGAAAGAGACACAGCTCTCAAAAAAATCTGCTCTGAGCAGCCTCTCACCCTTCATCATGCCATCACCTCAGACATCTGAACTGAGTCTAGATTTGTCTACCCCCGCAGACTCATATTTCTAGGCAGAAGAGGAAAAACAAGCAGAACTTACCATATTTGTTAAAGCTGAGAAAAAACCACTCTGGTGTTCTTCTTCTTTGTCTTTATACTGCCTGAAAAAAATAACTAAATTGAATTTTACTATTAATTATCTAATATGCCCTTGTCCTTGGGATTTGAGGTAGTAAGAGCAAGGCACTCAGACTTCACTAGCTCCAAAAAACAAAAGCCTTATAACAATCTAGCCACTGTCATTTCCCCTGCAGGCTGAGAGGCACCCATCTGCTCTTGAGGTAGTGTGTACCAAAATGCCTGGCTACTTTGGGAAAGACTTAGAAAGCAAACTGCAAAAGTGCGAAACTGCTCTAACATATGGCTGATCCACTTATTTCCTAAACAGACTATTACTTGAGAAGTGTGGCAGTGAAATTACTTTAAGGCTCTAACAGTGAAAATCTTATTTGTTTTCGAAGGAAGAGCAGGGAAGTCTGTGAACTAAACTATTTGTGGAGATAGGACAGATTTGAAATTCCAACACCCAATTGTGTATGAGGGAAGTCTGGAGAGTAGCAAGATCCTGCCTGGCCCTTGCCAGGATTAGGGACATTTCTGGTTTCCATTCACCCAACATCAAATTCTTCCCTATCTACAGTGAGAGGAAAAGCAAAGTATCAATAAAGAGAGCTCCCAGAATAGACAAGAACTCTGAAAAGTTGCAGTTGATTGCTGGTAAAAAAGAAGCAGTTGTCAAACAAAAGCTAATTCAGTTTGTTTTCTCCCATTTTTAAGTGCACACACACACACAAAAAAAAAAACCACACTGCTTCATAATGCAAAAACAATTTTCGCATGATACACTGGGCTAAATGGAAAAGTCTACTTGTGGCTGGAAAATCAGTTAAAATGCTCTGCAGCAGCTTCATCTGTTGCTGTCCAGGAGGGCAAGTCCACACCAAGGGGGGGAAAGGACATAATTTGAAAACAAAAAAAGAAAAAAAGTCCCGTGGGCCAAACACTAACCAACAACTTGCAGCGAGAGGAGCTGGAGTGACCAGAGGGGGGAAGGAAGGGGATGGGGGAGGGGATGTATGGGGAATAAGGGGTACAATATCACCTGCAAACATGACTGATGTTGTACGATAATTACAAAATGAAAATATTTTTTTAAAAAATAAACAAAAAATGCTCGGCAATGAAATGCCAAAGGTTGTAAAAGAACAGACCTGGTGGCCTGAACAAAAGTTTAACCCCATGGCTACCTTCTGCCTGGTGTTAGAAACACCCCTTGCTAAAGTCATCAAGCCAAGCCAGAGCAAATACATCTGCCAATACCTGCACTAATAGGATAGATAGGTAAGGGAAGTTACCTAAAAATGGTACACACCTGTTCCTACTCAACCAATTCAAATGGAAATTAATCCTTTCCTTCTAGAAACATGAACTTACCTATTGTACTCAGATAAAGCCTGAGCAATCACAAGCCCCATTCCCTAGAAAAGAAAAAAGATACCAGGTGAAATAAGAGTCTAGTGAAGCTATGAGTAGGGCAGGGGAAAACACTAATTACAACCCCATAGCCCAGCCCAAGAAGCTCTTCCTGAAAAATTGGCAACAAGGACTGAAATTTTAGGAAACAGTGTCAAAGTAACAAAAGGAACCTCTGGTGAAATATTCTTCTGATCTAATTATCTCACTTTATGTTTCCAGATGTAATTAAAATAAAGTAACAAGGGATGAAAAAGACAATCAGATCACTGACGATTTCATTAGGATCTTTTTCATCTCAGAAGACAATAGTAGACTCATCAAACAGAAAGCTCTCATATGTCTCTAAAACAGTCCAATAAAAGTTAAAATAATTATCAACTTTTCCCCTAGAACCTGCTAATCATACACAAACAGGTCACAAGGATGAATTACACGTTTGTTTTTTGTTTTTGCATAAAGGCAATCAGAAGAATGAAGAAGGCAAGATGAAAGAGAATAAAGCCAGCTACCTGGTCCTCTCTTTCCTCCCTATATTCAAAGATTTCCCAAACTTTCAGGAGTATATATCATCCACCATGTTTCAGCTGATCCAAGTCAGGCTATATATATCCCATCTGTTCTATAAAAACGGAGTAGCCCATCATTTGGTCACTGAGGGCTTCTCTCGCTATTTTTTAAATTTCAGCTTTGTTGAAGTATACTTGACTAAAAAAATGATAAAATATTTAAAGTGTACATGGTGGTGCTTTGATATACTGTCTAATTCTTATTCTTGCAAATGTAATTTATTGACTAAAGAATGATCAACCTCAATGCACTATAACATAAATATAACCAATCATCTCATCATGATGAGCAATCACTCAAATATTCCTTCCATGATGAAAAAAAAAACAAACAAAAAAAAAAAAAAAAAAAAGAATGGGCAGTCGCACTGAGCCTTAAAAAGAAATACTAATTGATGCCCTCTTTATAGCTAGATGAGATGCATAGCTCTTCTCTCTGTTCTAAGAAAATAAGGCCAACAGGTACAAGCAATTAAAACAATATATAAGGATCCAAGGCCGGGCATGGTGGCTCATGCCTGTAAGCTTCAGCCTATAAAGCACTGGGGCTAGGGATCACAGTTCGAGTCCCGCCTGGAGCCCATAGCAAGACCTAGTTCCAAAAAAATAGCTGGGCGTGGTGGTGCGTGCCTGTAATCCCAGCTACTTGGGAAGCTGAGGCTGGGGATTGCTTGAGTCTGAGGTACCCCGGGCAACGAGAGCCTGCGGTTCCATGGGCAAAAACAGCAAGACCTAGTCTCAAAAAAAAAAAAAAACAAACACTATATAAGGATCCAGATACTCACATTGAGGGTAGCCTCATCATCTACAATAGACAGCTTCACGATATAAGGATTCACAGACTGTTAAGCAAGAAGAGAGACTCAGGGTAAGCATGACCTAAGAATCCATTATTTAAAGTGTTAACATAAAAGGTATTGTAAGGCCTTCTCTCTATAATACTTCTAATACCCAGACCAAACCCATCTTGCCAGCTGATTCCAGTGAATCAGTGTACATGGGTATTCACCATGCATGGGCATGCCTGCCCTCTCTCTCTTATACACACTCTCTCTCTCTCTCTCTCAAAATTTTGTTCTACCCACATTTTCCTCCAAGGCGATTCAGTTCAGGTCTATGCCTGTCACTTTTCCTTGCTTTCTCTCTTATTTGTTTCTAAGAAGTGAACACAAAACTCACTTTGTCTTATCCCACCAATAATTTGCTGAGTCCACAGGGATAGTACTCTTTTGGGCAACATAAAAGGCTTCTTTGCCATAAGGCGTAAATTTATTAATTGCTAACTTAGATTCTCATCTCAAAAGCTCCCTAACCACACTATTCCACAAACTATATGCAGGGACTGAGTCACCCACCCGTAAAACAAAGCCACCTTGGGGGTGGAAAGTGGCAGCTGCTTAACAGCCAGAGAGGCCATTTATGGATCTGATTCCCAAATAACACTGCAGGGGAACTGAAAAAAAGGATGTTAATTACCCAAACTACAATCTGGTCAGGACACTGGGATTTAATGATTGTCCCATCACTTATAGCATTGGAAGATTTCTTGAGTTTTTCCAGACCCAATCTCAGCTGGGCAGCATATGGAAATGGACATATATTAAAACTCATTAAGCAGTTGGGCCATCTCCTACCAGTGGGGTGAGAACCAATGACCTGCTCACCTTGAAAACATATCACCCATGGGATGTGAGCAAAGATCTGATCTAGATCAGGCACCAATTCTAACCCAAGGGAAGCAAGGAACAATAGTTCTCAGATTGGTAGTTTTTACAGCACCCAAGAAAACTCATTACTGAGAAAGTTGGAAACTCAACTGAAAGGCTAACCCCCCACATAGACCTTATTTAATCAAGTTTCGGAGTGTATCTTTCAAATACCAACTGGGAATAGAGAAAGAGACAGCTCTGCTTTCTTACAGTGTAACTGTTTATAACAATTCTACAATACAACTCAAAGAGATACATATGACCCACCCCATTTGTCACTTGATCTAACAGAGGATGGGTTTCAACACGTCTTTCTATAACCATCAGGAAAAGTCTGCTGATGCTGCAGACTTCAAACAAAATCCAATTCAAGTGGTTCCTTGGTAAAGAAAACCAGCAGTAAGATGCCACTACAATGAGAACACTAGAGAGAGCAGGCCACTGCTTCCTGGCATAAGTTTTCAAAGTCACATTCACAAAAATTAACTGTTTCAGGTAATAACAAGAATCATTCAATTGCCAAGAATAGGCTGTGCTTTAGCAGCAACTGTGGAAAAGGTAAAGGGACTAAAAGCAAGGGTTTAAGTTCCAACTCCACTATTTAGTGTAGCAAGTTAGGCACATTAGTTAACCTAGGCTCAATTTCCCCATATGTAAAATGAGTATAGTATCTCACTCTTTGGAACTCCTATGTATTTGACAAATGATAAAGGTTCAATCATCAGTAGTGATATTTGCCACATTCAAAGGAAGCTCTTTGTGATGGGAAAAGTGATAGAAAAGAAACAACTTGCAACTGAAAACAATAAACAATTTTGTAATTCCTGGGAAATGTGTTCAGGGCAGCAATTGGGTACTAAACAACTTTATTTCGGGAGAGCTGGCCAACTTAGCCAGAATTTCAATGCTGTGAAAAAAACCTACCATATCAAAACACTGATTTTTCTTAACACTGTATACCTGTTGTTAGTCATGTTTTAAAGCTAGAGGCAATCTATTTTTCATCCATAAGACAAAATTATAAACTTAGTGAGTCTTCACAAGATCATTTAAGAGTGTCCTGTCCTACCTTTATTTAACCAAAAAGCATAATTAGCATGTTTATTGCTCTCCCCTAGACTTTCCTATTTTTTGCCTCCCTCTGCAACTGAAAGGATTAATGGAATGCATTATTTGAACAACTTTTATTTTTACTATGTGATATCATTTCCATTACTTAAATCTAAAACCTCATTTCCCTTCACTGCATTTCACAGGGCACCGAGCCTCTGCACCTTTCTAGAAAGGTTATAACTTACCCCACTGGTCATGACTTGTGGTAGCAGCTGAAAAGCTATTTTCACTAGCACACACCCTCTCAAAGCAGTTTGCATAAAAGTTCACCAGCTTTTGGTTTTGCTATGGTCATGCAGAATTCCTCATATTCCTGTCAAAAACATCCCTGCTCCATGTCACCAAGTTTCCTTAATGGTTTCTGGTGTGAGACTTATATCAAAACCTGCAAAGCCCAGACAAATTATGCCCACAAGCTTGTCCTTGCCTGCTATATTAATTCTTGTGGGGCTTCTGACAGACTAGAGATGCATACTTCACTCCAGAAATATGAATTTCTCCAATTTCTTAGCAATGTCCAATTTTTCAGGCTGACATTTCAGAGAGCCCTGGCTCAGTCAGGAATCAGGTCACATTTAGAGAAGCCAATCACTGTCTCAGAGTGGCCTGCATCCAGCAGAATGTACTGTAAGTATTTATTACTGATGATGGTGCTTTCCTATCACATATAACTCAACTCTCTTTAACTATCTTCAGCATTTTCTCCTCAGCTATTTTTCTTACTGATGTAATAAGGCCCCAGAGGCTATTACATATGACAGAGATCAAAATGGCTACCATGCCAACCTCTCTAGATCACCAATAAAGCAAGTCTTGGTTATAAATTACATATTAATTAGTAGCTCTATACACTATTTGCCAATTATTCCAAAACAATGAAAACAATCAGCTCCTGGGATATATAGCACAATAATGGTGCTCCACATATACTCTTTAAGTATTCCTTTCTCACATCCTCCCCTTCTTTCATAAACCTACTGAGGAACAGGCTTCAGATTTACTTTTAATCCATCATTTAACCTGGCTAGAAATCATATCAAAGATCACCAAGAATTAAAAAAAAATTTTTTTCTTAATCACTCAATGATGATCCATTAGCTCAAAAATGAAAATCCTCCTCCATCTGGCCCACCTCCCAGAGCACTGTTATTCAAGAGGTGAGAAAGTCAGGCTGCCAATGCATCTCCTGACCTTTAGGTTCAGGACTCCCTGTTCCTCTAAAGCAACCCCCACTGAGGCCCTTCGTTTTCCCCAAATGGCTCCTTTCTTTTCTGACTATTAAGGAGAATCAACTCAATCTCTTGAGTTGTTATTCATCTCAAACCCTATAAATCTGATCTTGATTAACTCAGGGCAAAGAGAACTCTGGAATATGAGTAAGGTTCTATCTTCATTTTTCATTAAAATCAGAAAAAGTTCCCAGACCAACAGTGACACACAGGTGAACTGGCATTAAGAACTGTGATATCTGAAAGTACAGTCTTTCAAAACAGATGCATGAGGTGGTCCCCAATACTAGCTAATCATCATGCTCAACAGGAAATCTTAACATTCAAAAAAAAACAAACCCTAAAAACAAAACCAGATTCCCAGGTCTCACTCCAGAGATTCTGATTCAGTGTATTCTGATTCAGAGACAAAGCCCAGAGAGTTCTTCACTTTAAAACATTTCTCTTAAAAAGTGTTTCTAACAATAAGCCAGGTTTGGAATTATTACATTAAGAGACATTTACTTATTTTATTGGAAGGTGCATCACAGGACTCCTTCAGTGATATTCTCTGCCTGAGGCATTAAATACAGGATGTGCAGAATTTGTTTTAATATTTTTAATTGATTGCACATACATATTGCTTTACATCGTTACATACAACACCTCATCACCCATGAACCATCAACTTAATCTCCAGTGCCCACCCTTCCCCCAACTTTACTTTATCCTTCACCCTCCACCTCCCAAGTTCTACACTTCAGTTCTGTTGACAGTTTATTAGTTTTAAGTTTTACTTGTCCTTTTGTTTGTTTTCCCTGTATAGGTGAGATCATCCAGTATTTCCCTTTTTCTTTCTGGCTTATTTCTGCTGGCACACTTTCTTCTAGGTTCACCCACGTTATTACAAATGTCTCAAATTTGTCTTTTAGATTGCTGAATAATAGTCCATTGTGTAAATATACCACAACTTTCTGTTCTGGGGCATTTGGGTATGATGTGCAGAATTAGGTTCACCAAAGTGAACCTACCTACATATCTTTTACTAGAAACATGTCTTCTAAACTAAGCAAAGTTGAAGGATGTGGGGGAAGAGACAAATAAAAAATGAAAAAATAAACTAAGCAAAGTCCTTCATGAGTGACTACATTCAAAAGACTACAGAAAGATCACAATGTCCATCATGGGACCAACTTACCTCATATTTTCTATAGTTTACTAGCAAAGCCAAAAGGACAACAGCGTCATACCCATGCTCCCTACGACTTGGGGGATGGGAGAGTATCTGCAACAAGAACCAAAAATATGTGAGACTACTAACTCCTCATTCCTGGGAATGCAGACAGAAAATTGCGGAGGCAGTTTACCCCAGAGAGAAGCGAGTAAGGAATTGGCCTACCTGTAAAATTGCTTCAAATATGCTGTTGATCATTACATACTCCAGGATAGTGTTCTGGCTGATGTTATCCGTTACCTGAATGTAATAAAAGGCTTTATAAGCCTACAGAGAGGCACTCTGATAGCTCACGGATAGCTCATGTATATCTCTTCCCCTAGCATCTAAAAGAAATAGAAATGCTAAAATATTCTACTAGATATATAAACCTTCCATTAGCACCTCTGAAGCCAGCAACAGAATCTTAAAGATACTGGAAGGGTAAGAAATGAACAAACTAAAACTTCCTAAATCATTGAATTTCTCAAGTTTCTCTCATACTCTTAGATAAGCATAATAAGCAACAGTTTATTAATAAGCAACAGTTTATTAGGTTTCATTCTCCCAAGACATAGGAAGCAATTTCTAATTGCATGATAACAGAGAAAGGGCACTAAACACCCTTCCCTCTTCCCATAGAAGGCAAAGGCCAGCTTCCACTTAGATCATCTAAGTCAGGAAAAAGTGAAAATTTCTCAGTATCATGGAAACTGTTTCTAAACAAGACCTAAACTGTTTCTAAACTGTTTCTAAACTGTTTCTAAACTGTTTCATCTAAACAGATGAAAAAAAGCAAATCTGACAATCCAGAAGAGAGCAGTTCTCCAGGGATGGCACCTCTAAAATATCCAACAGGTTAAGTACCAGGAGCTGCTCCAAAGAACTACCAGGAAGTGAAAACCCATGTAACAAATTTCCTTCTATACTTTCAATGCCCTAGTATATAATTTTCTTTTACTTTCTAACTTTGGAATCAAACATTCGAATAAACTTGTCCTACTGTCAATTAATATCCTTGATAAAGAAACATATAGATGGATCACTTACAGTCACTAAGCAAAGGAGAAGTTTCAGGCATAAACTCTTCAGACTTTCAGAGCCTTCTGCACAAAGTAATGAATCCAAACTCTCCATCAAGTTCTGAGAAAGAGATTCATTAAGTATTAAACCATATCTAATAACATCTCCATTGTGTCTGGGTCATGCTATAAGGATAATGTGAGCAACTCTGGGCCATGTTATAAGGATAATGTGAGCAACACACAATAAAATCATCATCCCCTGAGGCCAAGGTCTTACAAGATTAAAGAGAGAAAAGGCAGACATCAAAATCTTGCTATTTTGGAAAAGGTATTTTAGAACAGCACAGGAAAATTGAGAATTCACTACCAAATGAAAGTTCGCAGTCTGTCATTCTCATATAAACCTTTGGATTAGAGTGAAATAATAATACTGGTTAAATTATTAAGTATATAAGTTAAAAATAATAATATAGTAATTAATCAAAATTTTGTTAAATTATTTTAAAATAAAGTAAATAGGTAAATTCAAAATTAATAAAAATGATTGTAAGATAACTTTCATTATCTACTAAGGAAAATATATCATTTGATGCAGACAGGCTGAACATACAACTAAAAGACAATATCACCACTGCCTATTACTGGCCATATGTACTATCCAGGAAAACTTGCTCATATCCATCTGGTCTACTAATAGACAGTGTGCTTGAAGTATGTCATTTGTACTAATAATCAACTGACAGAGCCAAAGTAATCAAAAGACAAAACTCTTAGAAACTACAACAGAAGTATAAAAATATTTTACATTTATTAAGGAAGGGAATGAATGGAGAATAAGGATTTTACATGCTAGAAGAGCAAATAAAGATTCAAATAATTACTTCAGTTCTATTCAATAAATGCATAGGCTCACTAAATGATAACTATTGTGCTTTTTTTTTTAAATTTTATTTTTATTCTTTAAATCACAACCTCAGTAAATGGTTTTTGGGATACCTTCCCCTCCCTCTGGTGCCCCCTACATTCTCTAAAACCCCTGTCTTGGTTGTTTGCTAGTCTGTGTTAAGTCCATTAGTCTCTCATTAGTTTCTTTCCTGTGGCAGCATCTTTTCATCGGGTGAGGGACTACATTCTTGGGACCAGGAGAAACATGCTAAGAGGTTTTCAGTGTTACTATTGTGCTCTCAAGAAAAAAAAAATAAGAAAAAATAAGATAATGACCTTTAATGTTCACCAGTTTTCTCATATTTTTAGCCTATTGGGAGGGGGAAATAAGCAGTTTTCATTCAATGGTGACTAACACGGAAACATACATAGAGGAAGGGAACTACCTAAGTAGTCACCTATTCCAGGACTCCTCAGAGTGAGTTATATTTTGAAAAATCAGTAAAAGGTAATTAGAACTTGAGGAGAAGAAGAAATCTCAACAGTCATTAACATGATCAAAGACACATGAGGAATGAAACAGTCCCTGGTGTGGAACTGGAATACCAGGAGCTTGTTAACACAGAAGTACAGAGTGAGGCACAGTGGTGAGAGATGAGACTGCTGAAGTAAAGAGGGAAAAGATCATTAAAGTTTTATAAGGTTAACTAGGGAATTTGGTTTTTATCCAGCTAGTGATAAGAAACTAATGAGGGGTTTAAAAACAGAAAAGATTTCAGTGTAAGTGTGGTGTCAGTAGAGATGACAGATTTAAAGATGGTGCCTGGAGGGAGCAAGACAAATGAAGACTAATCTATCAATTTTCTGAGGACAGTTGCCATTTTTTATTTACCTCTGTATCCCCAGTGCCTGGCACATAGGAACCAAACAAATGTTCATCAAAAGAATGAATGAAGCCATCATTGCAATAGTTCAGGGTAGAGATAATGGGGACAATGACAAGTCAGGGAAAAAACCGACAGGTTGGGAATTATGAGCTGAGGTAAAATTAACTGCACTTAGTGACTGTCTAGATATGAACTATAGAAAGAGGAAAGAGTGAAGAAGGACTCCTGGGTTTTTGGCTTCAGGAACTGAAGAAGGTGCCCTCATCTTATAAGAAATGAATGAGGGAAACAAATGTAGGGAAAACAGGAGTTTCATTTTGGATTATGTTAAACAGTATTTAGGGATGTGTGAATGGGTGTATTCAGCAAGTGTTTACTGAGAATGGTTAAGTCTTCACTTAATGTTGTCCATAAGCTTTTGGAAACAGTAACTCTAAGTAAAATAAGATATTACACAACCAATTTTACCATAGGCTAGCTGAAATAAACAACAGCCCCTAAGTCAACGGGACTGCAAAGGTTAATGCCAACTCTGTAGTGACTTTATCTGTGGGGATTGTGCAGATTTTTCATAAAATTTAACTTTTTGTTAAATTAAATCTTTTTTTAAAGAAACTGACTCTAGACATAAAATCTTTGTACAGCCAAGCATGGTGGCACATGCCTGTAGGCAGCAGTCTAGGAAGCTGAGGCCAGGGCCAGGGAACGTGGTTCATGTCCCGCCGGGAGCATGTAGCGAGACCTAGTCCCAAAAAACTATCTGGGAGTGGTGGCGCATGCCTGTAATTCCAGCTACCTGGGAAGCTGAGGCTGGGATTGCTTGAGTCCATGGTACCCCATGCAATGTGAGCCTGCAGTTCCACAGGCAAAAATAGCGAGACCCAGTCTCAAAAAAAAATGAAGTGCTGCTACATGCTACAAGAAGAACAAACCTTGAAAACACTATGCTAAGTAAAAGATGCCAGATACAAAAGACCACATAGGATATGATTTCATTTCTATGAGATGCTAGAATAGTCATATCCATAGAGAGATGAAGCAGATTAATGACTGCCAGAAGAGATAAAAGGAACCGGGAATTACAATTAATGGGTATATTTTGTGACAGGACAAAAATGTCTGAAATTAACAGTGGTGATGATAGTATAACTCTATGAATATACTAAATGCCAGTGAACTATATAATTTAAAAGAGTAAACTGTATGATATCTGCATTTTATATCAATAAAGCTGTTTTTGTTTAAAAAGGCAGTGTCAGTGGCCACCGTGCCTGGCACCCACCGGTTCCTGCCTTGTGGAAGCCATGACGGGGTGGTCGTGGCATCCCGCAGGCACCAGCTCCACTCGCCTCTAGAGGTCGGGTGGGGTGGAGCTGGGCTCAGACTGGGGAGCTGCCCAGCAGTGCCGGCACACCCCTGTACATCCGAGCCCTGTGAAGAAGCAGGGCAGGTTGTGGGGGGGTGGGGAGGGCCCACCACACACCCCTCTGGGGTTTGCCTCCTCTGAATAAGTACCTCAAGACAATTTTTCATCCACAGAAACCAAATGGGTGAGGTACAGGAGGAAAGACCCTTAAATTTGTGCCACCCGGGCAGGACTCAAGGGGAACAGGGCGAGAACCACCCAGCACTGAACTGCGAGAGCAAACAAAATATGACACCTACAATCACTGACACCTACATCACTGAGATGCTGTGAACAGAAACCTGGCACAGAGACGCTGTCAATAAGGGCACTGCACACCCTCTTTGCTCAAAGGGAAGAAGTTTACCAAATGGCAGTGGCCCCACAGTAAAGCCCCAACGGAGAAGACCAGGAGACCTACCATCAGCGGATGGCTGTCCCCACGAGGATCTGCTCTTCCAAAACATATGGCTGGGAATCATGCCCCCAAAGCCAAAGACCTGAAGCATGACTGAAGGAGCAACAAAATGTTGCAGAAACGGCTGAGATGAGATCCACCAAAGAAACAAAAAACAATGATACAACCCAAGGGTGTTCCAGTCAGCCTAAGAAGGCAAAAGCAGTACAAGAAAGATAAACAGCACGCTCTACCAAGTCTTGGGAAATCGTACCCTCACCAAGGTTCCTCACCAAGGATGAGGAAATAGATCCAGAAAAGAAAAAAAAAAAAAAGGACTAAAGGGCTAAACATGGACAAACAGCAAAAAGAAAAGAGGCAAAGTGACCAGGGGGGATATGGTGTGATAGGGTATTCCCATGGGGATCAGCAATTAATACAATCATGTATTGCAAAAAATCCAAAAATAAAATTTAAAAATTATTTAAATAAATTAATTAATTAAAAAAGACAGTGTCAAAAAGCAGAAATAAAAGTGCTGATAAAGGTTCTTCCTTTCAGATCTGTCATTTGCAGTGGAGACATCACCAAGACACAGATTTTCATGAAAACCCTTCTGGGAAAGACTATCACTCTGGAGGTTGAAACTTTAGATACACCAGAAAATGTAGAGGTCAAGAAAAGGAAGGCCTCAGGGTAGACAAAGACAGACAGATAG
>PVHY01019688.1:0-26911 GCA_004024945.1 Uropsilus gracilis | reverse complement strand
AGATAGATAGATAGATAGATAGATAGATAGATAGATAGATAGATAGATAGATAGATAGATAGATAGATAGATATTACATCATTGTCTACGCTGAAGTTCTCCCATCAGAAATTTCTTCTAACTTCTGCGGTGGAAACTTCTTCATCTTTCTTTAGCATTTCATGGCTCTAACACCTTGATCATGAAAAGTTGTCATTTGTTATTTCTATACTTAGATAATCACCTAGTTATGATTATTGTATATTTAAACCATTTCCTATGTGACAATCACACAAAAACAACTTAGACTGGTATGTATACTATCTAGGAAGGAGAAAGGGAGTGAACATTTGGATCATATGAATATATCTGGTCTCAGTATTCCTATACTTCTCCTTGGTTTGTAGCAAATAACAATATAAGTGAAATAATTTCAAATGCTTAAAAATATTTTTTCAATATCTTTTTAAGTGTGAATCTAAGAGCATTCAAAGAAAATGTTATTTTTTCAATCATCTTTTAGTTTAAAACAAAGTTTTGGATTCTACTTTAAAAGTTGATAAGTACATATACTATTTTAAAAAGGAGTTTAATGTGCATTTTATAATTTTTGTATATGCTTTTATCATTTAACAGATTTCAAGATATTTATTTTATGTTGACACTCAATATATGCATGTAACTTAATAAACATAGTAGATGGCTATAATTTTAAATCTGTCATTTGCATTTCAAATAATCTATTGTTTATGATATATATAATTTCATTAACATCTTTTACTATTTAGCAGATGCGTATATATGAGGTAAGGAGAAACCTATATGCTTTGCAAAAATAATTTTTTCTGAATTATTTTCCCACATCATATTATACTTACATATTAAGACAATGAAGTGACAATGGAGTTAGCTATTTCTGAATATATACTTTTTTCCTAACCGTTGTTTTGAATCACTACACACTGCTCCACATTCACCAAGGCCTGAAACTTTATGGTTACATTGAAGGTATAGTAGAATGTGATTTGAGGAAGAGTTTTTCTGACCAAACAGCATCCTCATTTAATTTCAACAAGTCTGAAATCATGTTTCATCTCCACTGATTTAATGGTATTGTATTTGATTTGTTTTTTTCCAGCAGAGCTTTGGAGAGTTTTGTTTTCAAGATCTGAAGAAAAATTAAACCCACCTGACTTTGAAAGTCAACAGTAGACACAATAAAATCCTTCAATACCTCCCCACAGTCTTCAGGATAAAATCCCAACTCCTCAGTATGGCAGGAAAGCTCTCCCTTTATGACTCAGAAATATTCAGTTTTTCCCACCCCTGAACAAAGTCATCGTTCATGCCATATACTATGACTTATGATTCCCAGATGAACAAAACTTTCTCCAACATGTGGACTGTGAGGCTTCATTCCTATTCACTCTGCATTCTCTTCCAAGCATAGTTTTCCTATTAATGACACTAAATCACTGGAGAAATTAATTAGCATCTATGAGGCCTCTGTATGTTGAATGTAATAACAAGTTGGAACCCAAGGAAGATCACATAAAAATCAAGTTATGGAAACTATAGATTCACTTCTGAACATTAAAATGGAATTTATTTACTACTAGAAATCTGGTATTTCTAAAGAATCTACTGAATTAGAAATGTAATATTTAGCATTGTCTCATTTAGAGCTCACTGACTAGGTATTTTTGTTGTTGTTTTGTTTTTGTTTTTATACTTTGAGTCTTAAATCGATATATGCTATGATTGGGTACTCTAGAAAGGTCTGCAATAAGAAACTGGAAATGTGTTCTAAATAAAACATTAAAAAGTACCAAGTAGAAATGTACCAAGTATCAGGGTGTTAAGCAGCTCATAACAATTATCTTATTTTGACTACTCCCTTGCCTTGCTCAGATGCTGGCATGCAAATAGCAGTTCCTTTGTGGTGTTTGTTTGCTTGTTATGCCTTTTTGACAGGGTAGCGACAGAAGGAAAGCCAATTAGACTGTAATTCCTACTACTATCTTTGCTCTAGTACAGCTAAGACAAGATGAACTTTAGAAAAGGGTGGAAATAATGAAAACAGATAAAGATGGCAGATTTATGATATAAATGTGATATAAATTATTATATAAAATTTGTAGATTTTACTCATAGATTGATCTGAGGAAGATGAAGGTTGATAGAGGAAACAAAGTTGACGTCAACATTTCTTGCTTTAGCATATCATTTTTTGAACTGAAGAAAAGGAGATGAGGATTAGGAATTGGAAAAAGATGTAAAAGCTAAATGACTTCACCAGCTGGGAATAATGAACATTTGAATAAACATAAAGAAAAATAGTTCATAAGTCTATAATGCCTTATGAGAGCAGTAAAATATCAGAAATATTGGTATTATGGAAATTTGCCTCAAGAGAAATCAGGAGTTCATTTTCTCCACAAGAGTTGCATTATTATTATATCAGTAATACATCACTATATCAGGAAATTATTTCACTTATGTTTGGTAAATTGAGTTTTAACATAATCCTAGTATTTTTATATGAAAATCCATATGACTCTAGGGGAAAAAAAAAGAATCAATTTGGTTCTAGAAATTATGAAATAACTTTAGAAAATACTTATTAATAAATCCATTGTGCTCCTTGGGGCTTTGGCAAATTGCTCTCAACAGTGCTTTTAACAATAATTTTACGTCTTTGCCACGTAGCATGTTAGATATATATGGTAGTAGTTACTTGTAAAAATGAGTTGAGGAATTGTCAAAAATATAGAACAGCTAAAGAAATCTCCCAGTCAAAATGACAGGGCCGTTAGGATTTTGAAATTAATAAGAGTAAAAGTTATAAAATTTACTTTTTACTTTTAATCAACAAATTCAAAGATTGTTTTAATACTTACTGAGATAATTAACATTCAATGTCAAAGTCTTTAGCTGACAGAAGAGTACTAAATAAATAAGTCCATGCAATGAAGAATATTTCATATCTCTCATAAAGTACATGAATGACAAATCTTGCACTAATAATGAGTATTAAAAGTCATCTGATATTCTTGTGGTAATTTTTCCCAGCAAACCTGTTCTTTGTTTTTTGAACTCAGTTTTCTATTTTTTAGACTAGAGTTTTACCACATTACTGTCCTTATTTCCAAAATTCTAAGAAATTATATGTAAACTACATAAGTCTGTCTTAAATATATTTATAAAATGAAATATATGATGAATAAGTGCAGCAATGCTCCTCTTTTAATAAAAATCATACAACATTTATAAACTCACCTACTGAAGCACTAGCTACTTAGTTTGTTAGTTTTCTCTTGATTAGTCAATTACATTTGCTAGAATTGACTGCACTACACTTAATGTGGATAAGGAATTCTCCATTTAATATTAACTAGCATAGTTCTGGAACTCATTTCCCTCAGGGAGCTTACACTCCCTTTATAAGTTAAAATAAATTTTCTATAATTATTACAAAATTTATTTCAATTTTATGAGTCTACTAAATTCTACAAAATTCTTTTTCTAGGAGAATTATTGTAGCTGTTTGAAATATATTTATTGTATGAATGAAAGGATAAACAAATTGATGGAAAGTAGAAGTTCCTGACTGTGTTTTCCCCCTAGACATGTCTATGTTCAACAAATCATGTGTGATACTGTTAACATTAGCGTCTGGTCATAGTGCTCCTTGACTCAACCTCCCCAATTGTTTCCTCCATAACCTCAATAAATTCCAATTATTATACTAACCCACAAGATTTTAAAAAATGTAACCCTTGTTTCCTTTCAACTTAACCTTCCTCTATTCACCACTTTCTATCCTAATTTTTCTCATTTTTCGATACCCCTTCAGGCTACTTACTGATACCCAGACCATCGTATATATCAAACTAGGAACTTAGTACTCCAATTGCTGTACTCATCATATAGTTTTGAGTCTTCTTTATCTTCATGATCAAGTTAGTAGCACATAGCAAGCACTCAATGTTCTTATTTAGTAAATAAATAAAGCCAACTACCTGACAGTTTTGATAACTTATGCAATCATTTTGTAAATGAATGTGAAAATATATAGCTATTTTATTTAATTAAAGTAAAACCATCATTAACCAGAGAGTCTCTTTCTGGGTACACTTAATTTTCAGCCAAATAAACCAGCAAAGTGAATCGTGACTAGACAAATCCAAGAGTCAAATATGACCTATGTTCATTAATGAAATTTATTAAAGGTTTGGACAAGATTTTTAAAGCATTCAATCTTCCTTGAGGAAATTCTAATTATCTTCAAAATAACAATAATAAACCAACATCATAAAGTTGCCCACAATGTCTGCAGTTGAATATATGTGTATGTGTGTGTGTAATAATCCCTGTCTTGTTTTGAGTCTCCTCATAGTAGTCCTCTATTTTCCATTCCTCTGAAAAAATGAAAGGGAAACCTTTGTGAAACTGAGGCTGCTGTTTATTTCCCTGGTAGTTGATGTTCGTGGTAGTTGATGTTCATTATAGCTTCTATAATGAACAGCCAAATGATGGTCCTGAAGAACACATAATGATCTGTCAGCACAGCATCACTAAGGAGAAACAGGTATCTGGAAATGAGACTCTGTTTTCATATTTGGCTTGCAGTGAGCGATCGTTCCAATTAGTGCTAAGTATGGCCCACAGGTGACCCACTGATGAAATGTCTCTGCATTCTTTTCAAAGCCTGTCAGTAAAATGAATTAACAAAAGGATGAGTGACACTTATAAATTAGTTTGGTTAACTTCCAAGCTTTCCAAATGAAATAGACATTGCCAAGTTTGATTTATATAAAGGTTAGTTTGGTCCTTATGATAGCCAAAAGAAGAATGTTATTGTAAAATATTTTTTATAATTTCTCTAGTTTCACAAACTTTCTAATTTCCTTAAAGTTATTACCTATATCAGCCTTCAAATATCATCTGAGTTTACTGGACTGAGATTCAACAGAAATCAATTACAATGCCAAAGGGAACAGAGCCTTTAGCTGAGTCTTTGTTTCTTTGCCATATTTGGATTTTAATTTAAAAAATCATTATTTATTTAATAATTATACTAATTTAAGAAATATTTATTAGACCCCATTGGGAGACATTCCATGTTTTCTGCATATAGGCATATAGGAGCTTATTCTCTTGCACCAAAACTACCAAAACAATACAAATAACTGAAAATTCTGTAAGACATGAATAGACCATGTTGAAAGCTCACAGATGCCTTGAATTGCATGGGTCAAGAGAGGAAGGAGGGCTTTGCTATGAAAACAATCATGGAAATCAGTTCTGCTAAGTTATAATCAGTCTGATCCAAATTCAGGAAGAAAATTAACATATTCTGATAACCTCACACCCATAAAGGCAAAGTGTTTTGCTATTTAGATGATATGAGAAATGACACTTTCAAGAGCATCCAAGGTAAGACATGCCCCCCCCAAAAAAGACCAAATTATACATATAGGAGAACATAAGTAGCCATGTATTTGTGTCTGTGTTCATGTTTCACGGGTGGGCATTTCTGTGTGGCTCAGTTTATAAATGTAAAGGTATGTCAGTGATCACTAGACTAGGAGACTGTCTATTCTATCATCAACAGAGTACTGTGAGGAACTGTCACTTTACCCACCATATCTTACCAAAAAAAAAAAAGAGAGAGAGAAAAGAGAGATTGATCACTGTCCTACTGCAAGTAATCAAGAATCATTCACTAATCATATAACATATGAACAGTGATATCAAGTGGCATAATTGAGAAAGCCTAAAGCTATCAAGGAGAGAGATGACATTGGATGTAGAAGATGTAGCTTGTTAAGTATAACTTTTTAGAAGTGATAATTTCAGACAGACATGGTCATGAAAAAAATCTTCACAACCTACACAAACCAGAATACTGCCACCAACCCAACCACTTTTCCTATAAATTGAACAGTCTAGAGAACCCATCCCCACTGAAAGTCTAATGATTGCCAAAATTCCCTCTCAGTTGCATCTCACTAACTCTAACCTGCATGTTTATTTTAGGAATACATTCATCAGTGTCCTTCTACATGAAGACTTAAGCCCAGTCTTCTGTCTGACCATAGCAAGATACATAAAGATAAAGATATAAGATTTATAAATATAAAAAGAACTATTAACTAATAGTACTTCCTGAAACTCTGCACATAGTGCCTCTTAACACATTATTTTTTAATCAAGAGGAAAAGAAATATATATTTTGATTAGAGGAATTGAGGGAAGAGATGAACTATGTAATGATGAAATAAATTGTTCATAAACACTGAAGTCTTCTATAATTTAGACATACATATTTCCAAGATAATAAATGCAAAATGTTGACACTATCCCCAAAGTATTGGGCAATTTGTGAGGAAGAAACATTTATGTTTTATACTCTGGTGTGAGAAGAATAGGAGAGGCAAATGACTTTCATCATGAGTCATGATATTGTTCCTTTCATTGTGCTGCTTTGAATACTGAGCTAAGGTTTCTGATAGAAAGACCTGAATGAGCTGTAATATGTGACACACCTAGGAGCAATGTGAGTGGAAAGGTTGAGAAGAGATATATATTCAAACATTTGCTTAGTGATGAACAGTTTAAAATAAAATTTTAATTTTTGATTATTTCCTGAAATCTGAATATTGATGAGCCCCAAAATTCATTCCTTAGCCTTCTTTTCTCTTTATCCTTGGTTATTCCATGGCTTATATACAAACTACATACCAACAAAAACTTATCTTCAGCTGCCCCTGTTCTCTGAACTCCAGATCAACTACCTACTCAATATCTCCATTTGGATAGCTAGCAAAATTATAAATTTAACTTATTCTAAACAGGCATCCTAATCCTCCCCTCAAAATCTGTTCAGCCCTACCCAGTTTAATGCATGACAATGCCATTCATGCAGTTATTCAGACAAAACCTTGTGCTCCCTTATTTCTCTCACATCTACCCAATATCTTAGTAAATTTTACTGACTCTATTTTCAAAATATATTTGGAAATCAGTCATCATCATTTCCACCGCCACCAGGCTCCCACCATTTCTCAACCAGGTTTTAAAAGTATCACCTGTTTTCTCACTGTTTCTAACCTTGCTTGCCTGGCTTATAATTCTCAATATGGCAACAGTATTTCTTACAACTGAAACAACTTGTCACAAAATTAATGGTGTAAGACAACTACTTTTAAATCACAGTTTCCATGAATTCAAAGTCCAGCCTCAGATAATTCTTGGTTTAGGCCAAAGTAGTGTCAGCCATGCTGTATTCTTTCCCCAAGATGCTAAGGATAGCTAAGTTTCCAAATTGTTGACGTTACTGGAAGAATGCAGTTTCAGGGCAACTCTGAGATTCCTATTTTCTTGATGGATTTTAGTTGGATGTGGTTCTTGGTTTCTAGGAACTTCCTAAATTTCATTCTTTGCAGTCTTCCTCCATTTTCAAACTAGCAGTAAGTGGTGGCATCTTTCTCACACTGACTCCTTTTTCCACATGGTCTTTGACAAACATGAGATGGAGAATTTTTTCTGCTTTAATGTCTCAAGTGATGGGATTGGACCTGTTCAAATAACCCATCATAATTTCATTATTTAAAGGTCTCTTGCCTTACTTATATATGTAAAGTCCTTTCTGAACAGTATCTAGATTAGCCTTTAATTGAAAACCAAGGTAAGGGAAACTTGGGAAATGTTAGAACTCTTGTACACCAAAACAGTCAAAGAATTCCTATTCAATGAATACATTATGTTTCTCCTTTCCTTCATACTATATAGTAGCGCTTATTATTTCAAACTAATAAAAGTCAAATTTTTAGAATAGCGACCAAGGTCTACATACACATTTATATCATTCCTTATATTCACTGTTCTTCTCTAAGAAAACATTTTCAAATAGTTTATTTTTTAAAATAATTTTAACACATTAAACAAATATCCTATTTACATATTTGATTTTTTAATTGAAGGAAATTGCATGATAAAGTTATTTTGAGTTTCAGATGTGCCTTACTATAAATCAGTTCAGTAGGTATTACTGCTATATTATTGCTTTTTGTAAATACTGTATTATGTTCACCAATATAAGCCCAATTCTATCCTTTACCATGAAATTATATTTTTTAATTTTACTTTTGTAAAAAGTAAGGTTTCCCAACCTCGGTACAATTTACAAACTGAACTGAATAATTCCTTATTGCAGAATACTGGTCAGTACATTATGGGATGTTTAGTATATCCTTGGCTTCTACTCCCTACATGATTAGCATGCCTCAGTTGTGACAACCAAAATGTTTCAAGATTTTGCCAAATGCTTCCTGGAAGACAAAAGTCCACTGGCTCACAACCATAAAATATCAAAATAAATCTCCCTGTATGCAACAGTACCAAAAATTAAATCTGAAACATCAAAGAGAGAGTTACCAGTATCCTTAAACTTCAAATATCAGGAGTTTCAGAGTTTCTTTAATATATTCTATATAATTATATTGTTTAGAAAGATAAAACAGAAATGCCAGAAGTTTCTATTTTAATAAGCAAACTTCATTCAATCAGAAACATTAATCAATTATGTTTAAAAGGTATTGAAAATAAAATAATAAAATTAAACAGATAAATTCTAGCAATTATACAGAAAAAGTTAAGTGGGCTAGTAAGCAATATATAATTAAGATCATCAATCCCATTTATAATAGCTTCATAAAACCTGTCTTTATACAGATGCTTAATATTAGAATCCAATCTTCTGGCTTTAGAAAATTTATTTTCAATAAACCAAGGCTGCTTGTTTAAGAAATCTCTACTGAATATTTAAAATGCACCATGAATAGATTTTTAAATAAGAGCTTAGTGCATGTCCTCTGGCATTCAGCATAAGGTTAGTTACTGTGGAACTTCAGGGGAGGGCAATACTTGGGAAAATAAAACTTTAAAAAATAAATACAAGTTTTCTCAAATGTTTTCGTGAAAAATATATGTCTGATGTAATGGTCACATGTTATTTCTGATTTCTGGACAGGAACAAAACTATTAGTTCAGAAAGAGTCAAGGCAAAGTCAATGGCACATTCTAGTAGCAGCAGCAGAAAAAAAAGGAAATAAAGCCTTCATACTCAATGGTTAGACAAAATAATTGAAAATGTTACCTCCAAGATCATGAAATAAATGTACACACTTTTAAATTAAAACACAACAGAGCAAGATGATGGTTCACTGGTGTTATGGTGGTGAGAGAACCCCAGGGAATACAATGATGTGAAAAAGATATAAATATACATAAACCATAATAAAATAAAAAGACCATACAACTCTAAAAAGGTTAATTAATTAAAACACCATAAAATGCACAAAACTACTTTCATTTCAGCAGCATATGGGCATGCTAATGATGTTCACAATAATAAATAAAAATTAATTATGTAATTGTTAATATTTTTGACAAACTAGAATCTTGCTAGGTTGACATGTTTAATATTTGCTATTCTTTCTAAAATAATTTAATTATATTTCATTCGGTATTTTCATTTAAACAAAATTAAAATCATGTTTCATTATTGTTTTATAGTTAAAGATGTCTGCTATATTTAAATTTATATTACTATGTTATATTTAAAGATGTTTTATATCTAAAGATGTTAAACACTAGTCATTTTAGAAATACTTTAATTGACCAATATCCAGTCAGACATCCACCATGTCTGAGAGTCTCCTGTATGCCAGATCTGTATTTTTGCATTTGTTTACAAGACAGACCTGATCCCTTAGGTCACAGGCTCTTTGGTTCCAGTGCAAGATTAAGGTAAATGAACAATTTAACAAGCAATGAGTAATATAACACAAGGCAGTGATAGCAGTAAAGATGAAAGATTAGAAAGGGTATGAAAGTTAATTAAGTCAAGTAGTTAGGTTGCACTCCCAGAAGAAGTGATTCAGCACCAAACTTTAAATGACAGTAAAAATTCTGAGCTTACAGGCACTAGAAATAACATTGTGCTGTGTGAAATAAAGGATTTCTAGGAGTAAAGTAGAGGGTTAATGCCAGTATCCAAATCTAAATCATGATGTTTCTAACTAAAATCATTGAAACAGAGAAGTAAAAAGGAACCAGAAGAAACCAATAAATCTGTTTTGTAGCATGTCAGCAGTTGATATCATTTTACAAAATCCTCAAAAATACCACAAAACACTTTGACCACTCTGGTGATTTTCTAGCAGATGTGAGTCCTATGAATTTTTAATGAAAGGTGTAGAATCCCATAAAAGAGATAAAACACTATGGAAAAGTTCCAGTTTGGGAAGAAATAATATCAGTATCATGACATTAAAAATAAAAACCTAATGAAAGTTCAGAGAGGTTAAAATCTTATAGAAATATGCCTTTGAAAACAAAGAAACAACTGAAATGTCTGTAGGACCCAAAATCATAGAGTGAGAGGGGGGAAGGAACCAGAGGCAATTGTGAAAACCAGAGCCACTCACCTTCACAATCTTATTTTCTTTAGAGGCCAAGTGTTAACTGTCAGAACATTTGTCCTGAGTTTGAACTTAGAAGATGTTTTTTATTAAAAGTGGTCTATTTTTAAGGAGAACAGACTTATTATTTTGGGGGAAAATTAAGGTAAGATGCTAATCCTAACATCCTTATGCCACTCTAAATATAGCCATATTTCTATTATGATTTGGGAATTTGTGTGAATCCCACAGTAATATTCTAAAGGAAGTTGAAACTGAGAATTAGATAGGTATACAAATCATGGAATAAAGCAAAGAAGATGACTTTTGTTGGTATCTTCAAGGGCAAATAAGGCATTCAAAATTTAAAATCTCTGGTTTCTTCTCCATTATAATTTATTTGTCATATCTATACAGATCTCCAAATCTTATTCACTTGTATGCAAATACAACTCCAGGTGAAGTCTTAGAACAATTACATATGTTAATATTTTGCTATTTCCAATCATTAAGTTTGAATGTTTTTAAATCACAAATGGTCACATTGTTTTTCAAGTCTCTTATTCAAATGCATAACTTTCATTTAAATTCTTAAGAACTTCCTTTCATTCTCAAGGATCTGAATAAATGTTCAAGAAAAAACACTGAAAGATGAAGAAACATTTTTTACATAAAAATTCAAAAGTAGAATGAACGAAATTTTGGCATTGAGTTCTCCTAAATTAATTGTCAAATCATTTATAAATTCTTATGAATGCAATTCCTATAAATGTAAATTCCTGTTTTTTAAAGTTACTTATTCAGAAGTTAGATTGCCAAATGGCTAATTCACTCACATAAAAAACAAACAAGAGCTATAAAAGGGCAGGAGGACCTGGCATTATTTTGAGTTAATGTATTTAAAAGTGGTGATTCGGAACTCTATGGTAATATTTGTGTGAATAACTTTCCAGGATGTTGAAAGATGATTTTAACATAGGGAACAGTAGTTTATCATATGGATACTTGTTAACTAGCATAGTGATTCTTAAAATGGTACATGGCCAGAACTCTGGTCTCATTAAATGCTTCAATCAAATATCACACCTATATTTTGAAAAAAGTTAATATTAAACACTGACAACTGTAAGTATAAAATGACAGGATGATTTGTTTTGTTGCCAGAGTTTTGTTAAATTGAAGTTTAGCATGAGTAATCCCTATAAGTATCTTTAAATGAAGTGTGGACAAAAATATTGTTTAGGGAATTTTGTATTTGTGTATATTAATTGTGTTAGTTTTCAAGAATGACTGATGAATAATAATTCAAACTTCAAATGTCCTTCAAATTACCACAGCCTGATCATGAATTTAAATCCCTACAAAAAAATAGCATTTGAAGACTTACTTTCTATTTTGAGGAAACCTAGGAATATAAACATGACTTTTTTTTTCAGATTAAACTAAACTACCAGACATCAATATTTTACAAAATATTTTATCTAAAACTCAGTTTTCATTTCATTAATGGATATAGAGTTAAGGAGGGAAAAGTGCCATATAAAAATTTTTAAAAATCGCTTCCTCAGAACTTGTCATTGGTACTAAAATAAATGAAGTGACCCTTCTCTCTTAACACCAACACACTTCAGGATATATGGCAAAGAAATATTTTTAGCATGTCTGTCCAGTCTTGATTATTTTAATGATACTGAATAATCAACTCTAGCAGAATCTACCTAAATTTTATTCTAAAACAAACCCCAAATTTCTTACTATTTCCAGGTAACTGAAACAGGAATGACAATTTAAAAATATTTTTGATGCATTTTTCTTTATCTGTTTTTGTAATTTCCTTTCCATTTCCAGACAAAATCAGGGAGCACTAAAAATAACAAACGTGACTAATTCTCAATTACCTGCAATAAAGAGAAGGCAAATGGGGAGCCAGCACGATGGAATAAATTACATCCACTGGTAGTTTTAAAAATCCAATTTTAACCATTACTTTCAACCTCTTTCTTATTAACAAATAAAATTGCACTTCTCTAAGTTCCATTTTCTCTTCCTTCATCTGAAAAAACTCCCTGATGGAGTTGCTGGCATGAAGTACATCAGGATGGCTGAGTGGTCTAAGGTGTTGAGTTCAGGTTTCAGTCTCCCCTGGATGGATGGGTTTGAATCCTACTTCTGACAAGGGATGTTTTGACTTTTTCAGTCAGTAAATAAAATAAAAAAAAAAATAGTGCCCCAAAGATGGTAAGGACAAAGAATCCAAGAAACTTTAATCATTGACATACTCAGTCTTTAGTTCAAATAAATAAAATTAAGAATAGAGCTGAAATGTCCTAAACATTATTCTGCAGAACTGATCCACTCACATTAGAATCAGGTTTCAAGTGAGTGCTAGGATTGCATTAGTATCTAGAGGACACTAAGACTACTTCCATTTAAATGGGTATGACTTTGTATATGATTACAGAATTGCACTCCATAAATGGACTGAATAGCAATTTATTTTTTTACAATTCAGTAGCAAAAACATACCCTATTTATTGAGAATATGAATCATTAATATTGCAAGAAAATGTGGACCTGTGCACAGAACGCTAATCTGGAAATCATAAACTGATTCATAACTAACCTTCTGATTACCTTGAGCAAATAATTTAATTAACCATAGTTTCCTCATTTATACAATAAAGAAAATGAGGATGCTGAGAAGTACATAGACGTCCCTTCTAGATTTTTACTCTTTAATCTAACAAAGTAATTTTGGTTATAAAATTTTTTCAGTAATAATAAAAAATCGTGGGGTGCTAATAATCTACATCTCAGACCTGTGTTATTCTCCATGATACAGAAATATTCCTTTAGCCTTGAAATTTAGGTGGTACTGAATCAAAGAAGGGTCAGTTATTTGGATGTGATGAATTAAATATAGCAAAATACTATTAATTAACAGTACTATATATATGTGTGTGTGTGTGTGTGTGTGTGTGTGTGTGGTATATATGTGTGTGCTGTTTACTATACAATATTTCCAACTTTCTGTCTCAAAATTTCTGTCATCGAATTTTAAAAGTCAAAATCAAATCTCAGTGAGAAATTCCCTCCAAATAATTTTAAGATAATTAAAACATGAAGTATAAGATAAGTTGGTTTCCTTTAACCTTATTAATTTTTTTATATACAGAATTAGTTTAACCTTTATATATTACTAGGGAATGTAAAATGGCACAGCCACTTTAGAAAACAATTTGGTACTTTAAGAAGTTTGTAATACCCGAACTATAAGTAGAATGTAAACCAGTCATTCATTAGATATTTACCCAAGGAGAAATAGAATATCACACAATGATGTATATTTATATACCCAAGTAATGGGGCCCCCACTTGACATACAAAGATATTTATGTGTCACACCCTTGCAGCCACACTGCCTCCGCAGTCAACCTCCCCCATCAACACCCCCATGCACGCTACCACCTCTCTGCCTTTTGGACAGATAGGGAAGGGCTTGGGGACTGGCCCAGTTTTGACTGGGCCAACCCGTGCATGGGCAAAGCATGGTGGGGGGGTGGTTAAGACATTCCTTCTGTTTCACTCTCACTCCACTTAGTCCTCAGGAGGAATAAGAAGAGAATAAATAATACAAACACTGATAGAGAATGGGCTAGGGACCAGATAAAGATCCTGCCCACAAATCTGAGCAGTACACAAGAGAAAAAACAATGAGAAAGCCGTTGCACACTGGATTGGAGACATGACCATGGTGATGACCTATCATGAAATCACACTTACAGTCTCACCAGGGTGGATGAGCCCAAATCCCAGTTCTGATATGCCATCTAAGAGAGCAAGTTGCCCCTTCCCATTCCACAGGAGAGGAAGGCCATAGAAGTTGGGAGCATCAGTCTCACGGCAAAGCTGCAAACTGAGGGAGAGGAAATGATTTGCGAAGGCCTTAAGCAGATGCCTATCCACATCAAGAAACTTCTTTACCAACCATGACTGGTGGTAAGACCTCCTAGGTCAGAGGGCAGAGCTACAAGGCAAAGAGACAGCAAAATGGCATGGAGAATGGATTGAGAAGACAGTCAGCATTGAGAAGACACTGATAGACAAATGAGCACAGACTGGTTGCCCAATGCAAAGTTAAGGCTGAAAACCTACCAGCACAGTTTATCATGCCCTAGGAACACAGTCCCATGCCCAGGAAAAGGACACTGCCATGGAAAATAAAGAGACCAATAGACTTAACATAGATCAACAAACCACAAGGAGAGAGGAATCTGAGGGAACAGAGGGGGTGTTAGGTGTTGGGGGGTAGGGGAAGGCATTCCAACAACCATTTACCAATGTTGCAAGAAATTTAAAGATCAAGATAAACCCAAATCTATCTCCCTGATTAAGAAGGAAATGAGAGTATATAGAGTTTTCAGGACCAGTGCTGAGAGTTGTTAACTTGTGTTGGGTGCTCCTAACCAGGATTGAAAAAATGTGAACTTGGTTGAAGGGAATTACTACTATAGAGCAATTCATACATGAAGAAGTATGAAGAGATTTTTTTTTTTGCAGATAATTTGAGCTTTGAATTTCAAATGAAGGATGACTTTACTTCCAGATAGCCCTCCTCTTTTATTTCCAAGGTCTAGCCTCCACTGGTCTTGGAGCTCAATTCAATGCTATTGCCTTTACTTTGCTTAGCAGCTAAGGTCTGGGCTCTACTATTTGTGAAAACAAACTTCAAAGAAAAAATTATATTTTTGTCTTTTTTTGTTTTAGGATTTGAAACCAATTTAACCATTTAGCCATACTTTATTCATAGCAGCTTTACATATAACAGCCAAATGCCAAAACTGGGAACTACACAAATATTTATCAACATGTTTGTTGGAACTGTATCCAAATACTGATCTGCAGTAAAAATAAATGAGATACTGATATATATGCAGACATATGAATGAACTCCAAAATCATGGAGGGTTAAAAAAGTCAGGCAAATATATACAGTTGGTTTAGAGAACATTCAAACTAAACTAGGAAGACAAAAAGTTTACTAGTAGTTGTCTGGTCACATGGTAAAGGCAAGAAAAGATGGACTACAAAGAGACACAAGGCAACTCAGGGGGATGATGAATATTTATTATCTTTACAGCCATGATGGTGTTTTGGGTGGACACATACGTTGAAAATTGCCAAGTTTTATACTTTAAATAGGCTCAGTTTCATTTATTTCAACTATATCTCATTAAAATTACCCCTCAAATGTTACAAGTTAAACTTTTCAAGCATGCATCAATACACAAATACCATCAAAGGTGCTGTGAAATAATATAAATATTATAATATTTATATAAAATGTGCTATACATAGAGATTTCCTTGTGCTGCATGACTTCAAAGGTATCATTTCTTTTTTCAATTTTGTGTTTGATTCCACATGTGTATTTTTTAACATCATTGTGTACTCTGAAGTTCTCCCACCACCTTGTCACCCATGAACCGTCATCACACATGAACTGCACATGTCACTCGTGTGTATGTTCAGCTAAGCTCTTGTGCCTATCCATCCCCTGATTCTACTCCCTCCCTGACTTTACCCCTTCTCTGATTTTACCCCCTCCCCATCCCTCACTCTATGCTTAGTTCTGCTGACAGTTTGTTGGTTTTAAGTTTTACTTGTCCTTTTGTTTGTTTGCTTTCCGGCATACAAGCGGGGTCATCCAGTAATTTTCTTTTTCTTGCTGGCTTATTTCTGCTAGCATGATTCCTTCTATGCCCATCCCCTCCATGTTATCACAAATGCATCATTTTTGTCTTTTTGGTTGCAGAATAATACTCCACTGCTTAAATATGCCATAACTTTATGATCCAGTCATCTGTTTTGGAGGTTTTGGGTTGTTTCCATATTCTGGCTATTGTAAATAGTGATGCTATAAGCATACAAGTACAGGTGTCTTTTTGAATTAGTGTTTTAGTGTCCTTTGAGTTGATTGTCAAAAGTAGTTTGAGAGACCTCCATACAGCTTTCCATAGTAACTGGACCAGTTTGCATTCCCACCAGCAGTGTAAGAGCATTTTTTTTTCTGCACTTCCATACCAGCATTTGTTGCCCATGTTTTTATTTCTTTGTTTTGATACGGGCCATTCTTACTGGTGTAAGGTGGTATCTCAATGTGGTCTTGATTTGCATTTGTAACCATTAGTGATGCTGAGCATTTTTTCATATGTCTATCGGCCATTTCTATTTCCTCTTTGGACAAATGTCTAAAAGGTATCAGTTCATGGGCATGAATCTTCTAGGTATTCCAGCTTCATAGATGTGTTTTATGGTTGTGCAACTACATAAAGTCACAGAGGATTCTATTCTTGGTTTAATGCTATGCTGTTGCCATCTTAAAACTCTTAATCATTTTAATCAAGGACCTTCTCATTATCATTCAGCACTAAGTCCTATCATTATGTAAACATTCTTGTCCCAGATCATGAAATCTTTATATAGGCAATTTAATAGAGCTAAGCTCTTAATAACAAATAGATTTGCACTCCATTGCTATCCATTTGGGAAATTCTATAAGGGATAATAGTATATGGAAAATTGGATTGCACCATGTGAGTTTTTTGCATTGTTAGCAGAATAGAATGTTTATAGACTAATAACATATGCTAAACACTTTCCTGACCAAACTTGAAAATAAAACTATCAGAGTTCAAAACAGTTAAGGAGAAACTCCCAGCAGGTAAAGTATCATTTTTTTCTGTCTATATCAGGATATAAATTATACATCATTACTCTCATGTAAAGTGGGTAGTTGAGGCCATTTCTAAGAGTTATTAAAGAGTTGATGATGTACAAGTTATTTGCTATCGAGTTTTGCAGAGACCAACATGTTAAATTATTCTCCACAGATGTTTCTTTTGCCACAATTACTAAAACAGCCATGCACTGTACTAAAATTTCCAACCATGAAACAGAAACAGAGAACAATTGTAAGAGTGCTGACTGTTCAATCTCCTTCTTTACCTCCCTCGCCATTTTACTAGCAGACACATTGAATATCAACTGATCCTGTACTATCAAGAGAAGCTGATTTGTAATGTATCCCTAGGTAACATGCTAGGATTGCTTTGTGAAACAAAAGTTTACCTTCTCTGTTTCCTATCACACTTTAAAGGGTCTAGATTTTTTCATATCACCTAGCAAAGAACACATGTCTTAGCTACACAGAAACCGACAGAAAAAGTAAGTCCAGGGTCACTTCTTTGATGTCTTATTGCTAGATTCAGCTGCCTTTCAGTGTCCATTTATGAAAAAACTCAAAGAGTTTGTTAAGCTATGAAACTCCTTCTTCACCACAGGGAAAACAGAGACAATAAAAATTCAGAAGCTAAAAGGATTATTATTCAGATTAATATCATGAATTGAGCAAGCCAGAACAGTAGATTTAATAACATTTTGGCTCACAGAGCTCATAATATTGAGAAAAGTAATGTAAACTTATTATTATAGGTTAGAATGAGAACTTGGGGGAAATCTAGAGCCATAATGTGTGAATGAACACTTTATATTAAGATTTAAACACACTGTAAAATTTTCCAAGTCCCTGGTCTAGCGCACAGAGCAAAACCATCTTTACAGGCTCCATCTTTTGTACGGGAATCTATTGCATGAAAGTCAATCTTTTCACTTTTCACTTCACTGTTGATGGACAAGTAGTCAGATTAAAAAAGAAAAACAAAAAACAGATTTAACAATGTATATCCAGCCTTTGGATCTTTGCAATGAATTCTTTAATAAGAAAAACAAATTAATTCTGCATTGTTCACCATTAGCCTTACTTTTTTTTTTAGGTGAGGGCAACACAGAACTAGAAATATCCCTATCAAGAATAGTTATATTTTTTAAAATGAATGAGTTACTGTTTATACCTATATAGACTACATTCTAACTTGTGTTTATTGGAAAAGCTCTCACTGCATTGAAACCCAGACTGCTTTACAAATTCAAGTTCTCATTTTGATTATCCAATAATCACTTTGTCTATCTTTAAAACTTTATTTTCAGCTTCAATTATCTAGGAATAATGCCACATAACCCTGGACATTTTACAAAAAGGAGTTTAATACCTCAGTATTGATACTAGTTCTAACTATGGTATCAGGGATAATCTTAAGCAAATTATTGCTTGTTTGAAGACTGATAAAGACACAAAATTTACACCTGTAAGCACTAAAAGAAGATTTTTGAACCTGATCTGAATTTTCCTATATTCAGTGAGTATAAAGGAAGCAGGACAATTTCTGGAATACTTGAGGGGGGACGAGCGTCAGGGGACTGGAGGGAATGTGGTAGTGTCCAGGCTCTAGATAGTTTTTCTCAGAAAAACTGTATCATGACCTTCAGAATCACATGGTCACCACAACTCTGATAGAAGTCATTCCAGTAGTCTTGTCACTCTTTAAGTTCATCCAAAATAATGCTCTATACTTCAAAATAATATAGTGCATAATAACTGAAATCATTAATATCACATTTGTTCACATTGTTAAAATAGTTATTCTGGACTTTTCCTTTTGTAATTGGCTTGACTGACACTTCCTCTTTTTAGCTTCACTTTCATTGTGTCAATGTCTACTTCCAATAGTCAAGTAGATACATTAATTAAAAAGGAGGAAAAAGCACAGGAGGAAAAGTTAGTGTGAAAGTAAATTTGCCTTCCTTAAACACAGAAACAGTTAATCCTTCTTAGGTAGAAGACTAGGAGAAGAGCAGTCTATTCAGTCTCTCTGGTAAAAACACAGAAAAGATGGTAGGGAATTCATGTTGCAGAATAAGAAAGCCCTTCAAAGAAAACTATTCTAGGCCCTGCTTCTATTTTCAACTTTTTGCAAATATTTTCATTTTCACAATTCTATTACTATATGAAATAGGAGGATTAATGTGAAAAAAATAGAAGAAGTTGCACAGTAAAATTCATTTTATATTTATCTGGAGAAAAGGGAAGAGAGACAGTTTAATGAAATAGTTTTACAGTGTATCATCCTGACCCCAATTTGGTTTGTCTATACCAGGGCTTTTCAACCTTGTCCCCACTGTCATTTCAGACCAGATAGCAGTTTGCTTTAAACATCGAGAATGTTTTACAACCTCCATAGTCTCCACACCATGATTTCAACATGAAACCACATCTTTGGGTAACCGATTACATAACCAGTCATCATCCTATGTGAATGTAATTTTAAAGATGGAACAATAAAGTAGTTCCCAACACGTTGACTCTATCCTGGGTCACAAAATGGCAGTAGGTAGAGATTTGAAAGTCATTTAAAAAATTACCATATTCATATAATGATCAGGAAAAATTGCTATCCAGGAGAGTAAGTCAATGCCACATTGTTTTGAATTCTTACTAGCATTAAAGTAGTTATTTAATTTTTTAATTATGTTAAACTTATAGAAATATTTAAAAAACAGTACAAAGTTTCACTTTATCCAGGTTGCCCTAATTTTAATATTTTATATAATTAGAAATATCATGTTGATACATTAATATAGATACATGTCTAATCTATAGAGAGTATTTACATATCATTATATTTTTCTACATTGTTCACTTTCTGGATCAGGATTCATCACTGGATGGATCCTGTCCTGTCCTCTTATTATTCCCTGACCTGTCACAGTTCCTTTGTTTTTCTTTATCTTTCATCACCTTAACACATCTGAAGAGACATTTGTCAGATATTTTGTCCCTTTAAAATATCCTTGAATTTTTGCTCCTCTCATGTTTTTTCATGATTGTTTTGAAATCATTCTTTTTCCTCTGTCAAGATATCACAAAAATAGCATTATACATTTCTAAGAGCACAATAGAGGATAAAGAAAAGTAAAAGACAATATGTCTCACTATTACTTCATCACTTGACCAACAAATCATCTGTAAGATTTGTCCTCTAATAAAATTTAAACCTCCAGACGGAACACTGAACACTGCCCTACTGGCATGTTAATTTTAGCCCAATGAACATATTCTGAACCAATATTCAAAGTCACAAGAAAAATTTGAAAAAACCCAAATCATAAGAATATCAATTTGCACTGCTTAAGTCTGTGGCAGTACAATACTTAATATTATTGCCAGCTAATACAACACCTGTATGGGTTAATTTTTTTTTTAAAATCTAATTCAACAAATATTTCTGAAAGGAAAAGTATTTGCATTAATTATAATTTCTGTTTTCTGAAAATAATTTGACTTAATATTCTGGAAAATAAGGAATTTCTAATTCCATAGATGAAAGTGTGTTGGAGAAGAATTTGATCAAAAAAGTCAATATTTTCTTTAATTTTAATTCCACTGCTACTCTACTCCAAGATTAGAGAGTCATAGTATCTCTCCAAAGAGATAAAAGTAGAAAAAATATTACAAAAATCTGGTATGCAAATGGAGTTGTGAGTACATTAAGTAATAGCCAGAGTTAGAAGCAACCAAGAAATTTAAGAAAACCATGAGAAGCCATCCAAATAGTTTGCCTTGTGCATTTATTTTTCTGCAAATAAATGTGTGTATGCTTGCATATGAGTGCCTATATATCAATATATTCCTTTTTATAGTGAATTGAATATAAAATTTATATTTTCACTTTACTCAAACTACACACACACACACACACACACACACACACACACACACATATATATATATATATATATATATATATATATATATATATATATATATATATATATATATATATATATATATGGGTTTTATGTTGATGAAGGGGCATACAATGCCGATAAGGTGAGTAATATATTTATATTACTTTTTTCTTAGGTCAATAGAGATTAGATTTAGATTTAATATCACTTTGCCCTTCCCTAGGTTAATCATTCCTTCCAGCTTGAAATAATTGGCATATATCATTGTGTAATTTTAAGATGAACACTGTAATGATTTGATATATGTATATATTTCAAAATGTTTATAAATACAGTTAGCTAACATATCCATTAATTCACATTTAATTTTTCCTTTTTTGTGTGAGAATTTCAAGATACCTCACTAATTCTTACATATATTACACAATATTTTAATTATAGTTACTGTGTAATACATTATATTTCAGAGTTCACTTCTTGGCTAAAACTTTCTATCCCTTTACCAACATTTTCATACTTGTCCTTCACCTTTCCAGTCTCTGAAAATGCTAGTCTACAGTGTCTTTCTTTTATATTCCATATATAACTGAGAGCATATAGCATTTATCTATCTCTGACTAACTTTACTTAGCATAGGATCCTCAAGTTTCATACATATTGTTGTAAATGGCAGAATTTTCTTTTAGTAGTTGAATGATATCCCATTGTTATAGGTGTATGCTATCTTTAAATGTTCATTTATTAAAAGGAAAAAGCTATACATATCTTTGTCATTGTAAATAATACTGCAATAACAGAGTGGCATATATCTCTTGGAGATAGTAATTACATTTTCTTCAAATGTTATGCAGTATGGTAGTTTCATTTTTAATTTTTGGAGGAAACATCATCCTTTGTATCAATTTACAATCCAATAGCACTGCAAAATCTTTCAATTTCCTCATAATATCATTCTTAAATATCTGTATAATTTTAGACATTGCTTTAATTTAATACTACTTGAAAAAGTCATGTGGTCACAGGACTTTTATTTTCCCTTTGACTAAACACATTCCTTCTTGATCTCTATTTGTTTATTTGTTGAAGTAGCAGTTCACTACAACATACAACATATGTGCATCGCTGAAAATCAACATATATATATATTATATTACGTTCACCATTGACAGTTCAAATCTAACCTTTATCATATTTTTGCTGTTCTCCTTAATTGGAATATAAAAATCAAAATGTTATAATTTCTATTGACTACTTCTTATAAAGAAGGATTACTCCTGGAATATGCTTATATTTTAACTGGTTTAGTTAATTATCTAGATTTTGAAAGTAATCATGAGAAGTTATTTCATTTTTGTAAAATAAATCTGATTTCAGTAATACTTTAAATTTAGAAAATTCTAAGTGGTATCTATGACTTTTACACTAAATGTAGCTTCTCCATATCAAACTTGATTTGTTTCAATTTATTTTCTGGAAAATCTGCAGCATGAAAAAGAAGCTAAATGAGACCAGGTGATAAAGGTGATGATTCACATGAATCATATAAGTCTTACTCTATTTGGAAATATTATTTAATTAAAAAGACTAATTTTTCTTAGTTCTGAAGACACAACTGGTAAAGCAAGAGTTTTATTACTGGCCTATACTTTGTTGCTTTACAACATTTCTCAACTAAAACTCAAGAATGTTACCCCTTAATGCATAGCATTCTTTATGCTAATTTATTAAAAGGTAAGCAAGAAAAGTCAATAATTTCTCTTAAAAAAACAGTCTAAATACCTACTATGTGCAAAATACTGCTATAGTGATAACATAATCAATATTTTAAAGTAAATAATGCAATATTGAGAAACTACCTAGAAGTACTATTAAGTTTTTGATTAGATTTTGCTTGGGGCAACTGGGGTCAAGAATGGGAATAATAAACTATATTAAGGTAGCTCAGGATGTCATCAGGAGCCTGATCAGTGAAACGTAAACATCAAGCATTAGTGAGTAGACTTTGCTTTCACTGACATAAGTGCAAGAGTTGAAACTTAGAAAAGCAAAACTTTCCCTTAGGCAGGGAAAAGATGAATGATAGTTCTCCAGCAGATAGGCAGCTGCCAGTCTAGGAAAAAAGCTAACCAGTGTATAGGTCACAGCCAAGAAAGTTAGGAAGTTTTGCCAGGCAGAAAAGGTGATTAATAGTCAGCCATTTATCCACCCACCTGGATACATTTGTACTTCAAACAGCACAGGTGAACATAAAACACCACAACTTCATCCATTGCATGCTGTTGTGATTACCTGATTGCTAACTTGCTTGCTTAGTGGTCACTATGATTAAATTACTGGGGTTGTGTCATCTTTATACTAACATTCTGTAAAAAAAAAAAAGTTAAATGGTTGATGATTTGTTTCCAACTACATGTTCTGAACTATCAAAGTTTTAGAATTCCATGATGCCTACACATGCTTCTTGTTCCAAATTACCTATGAAATTAACAGGAAGCACAGTCCTCTCAAAACTCTAAAAGAACACCTGTGTTATAACTAGTGCCCAAAGAACAACAATCAATAAAGGAGGCTGGACAAATTGATTAAGGACTTTTATTCTATTGTTATGTTACCCCTTCTTTGTTCTATTTATTTAATATTTTAGTGTTTTTATCAAAGCTCCCGCCGTTGGTAAAAAAAATCATAATTAGTATTAATAAGCTACCTTTTGGGTAATAGAATTCTTTAGTGAAGCTGGTACAGATTAAACCTATCAAGAGAATCTAATTAAAGTGCTATTTATTCTCTAGCTAGTACTTGCCAATTACATAATATAATCTTTGATCACCAGCCTATTTCAACATGTAGGGGGGAAAAGTAGAATTAGCAGTCTTTTTAAGATTAGTTTCTATATGTTTTGAAAAAAATGTTTTTAGAGAAGGAAAAACCAAGATTTTTTTCTCAGATGAAATGTAACATGAAATGCCTATCTTTACCTCTGAAATATAATTTTCATTTACTGAAGTTCATGATATGGTAAGGCTTACAAGACTTGTGAAACTGCATTCTAACTACTTTCATGACCCTACAGCTATTACTTGTCTTTGTAATATCCTGGAGAATTTAGAATTTTGGAAGTTTTCAGAAACCCCTGAATTCATTTAGTTAATAATATGAGCAAAGTATAGTAAAGACCAATTTAAATATGCGAGAATAGTTTTTTAATACTTCAAGCCTTAAATTGTGGAATATTATAGCCAAAACAGAAAAGAGAATGTTCAAGATTTGAATAGCTCTGATCATTGTCTCCATACTTGGATAAACAGAATCAAGAGAAAGAGGTATGTGAACAGTATTCTCACTAGTGTCTTTGAGCTAGAGGTATCTTACCAATATACTCTCATATAATAAGATATCTCATTAATCTTTCTGAATTAAGGAGAAAACATTCAGTAATAATTAAAATCAAGGGAGGGCCATGATTTCATAAGAAGTCTTGACATCAATAGCAAGAGATATCCTTCCTACTCTCCAGGACAATAGGCTTCCTAATCCAGGACAACGGGCAACCAGGAAAGGTGATGATGGAAATTATAGAGACCAATGAAGAACAACTTACTTTACTTTAATCATTCTCTGAATATGTCAAAAATAAGACAAAAGGATCATATATACAGAAAAAAGTTGTCTTGAACTCTTAATAAAACTGCATCAGCAATTTTACTATTTTCCTGAATTATAGTGAATTTTTAATACTAATTCCTAGAATTAGGTTGATGTATCTCTGCATTAGCAAGCAGAACTGAAAATCTACAGATCTTCCCATGTGAAGGCTTACCTTTATAAAATGTTCAAGAATTCAAAAGCAGACCGGAGTGTTTGAGAGTGACAATTACCTCCCTTCCAAACAGAAAGGGTGGTTTGGCTTGCATCCCTACATCTCTGGCTTGCATCCCTACACCAGGGGATTTTGTTTCAGCTTTTGTCATTGCAAAGTAATGGGGAAAGGTCACCAGCTTTCCCTTTATGTCCCTTAAATATCAGCCTCCAGAAAAATAAACAGAAGTGGTAACTTAGGGGTGAGAAAGGCAAATTAACATTCTGAAAGTTATTTTCTTATCAAAGGGACATATCTCACATTATATCAGAGCAAAAACAAAATTTGCACAAAGGTGATTGCTTGTGAGGGAGAAATAAAAAGTAATAGCTAGCATGGACATTTTACAAACATCCCATCATCACATGTGAAAAAAGGAGTGAAAAAGTAAGACGAAACATGAGATATACAATAAGAAAAAAGAAAAAAGAAAAAAAAAGAACTTACTATGAAAATCATCTAAATATATAAGCAGCACTAATGAAATTTACATACTGGAAAAGAGCTCATATTAAAAATTAAATGCTTAGGATCAGATAAAAACATACTGTTTTCAGTTTAAAAAAGATGTAAAAATAATTACAGATATATCATTTAAGCTTAAATTAGTAAGAAATAAATGTGGGTGTATAAAAAAGAATTCCATACAATCATGAGTTTTTAAAAGGTAAAAAGAGAAATATTTAGTAAAAGGTAAAAGTCATATAAACTTACAAAAATGATTTAATAAAGGATATTATCTGTCAGAAGATAATGAACAAAAGTATGAAGTATAAAAATATTCAGAAGTGTAATCTAGGGAAATGGATCTGTAACATAGAAAGATATGATTAGATATGATTAGGAAGATTAAGGAAATATGATTAAAATAACCATGTGAAAATAAATAATAAATAAAGGTTAATCCATTAAACTATAAAGATAGAGAAGACTTTTGACATTCAGGTTCAAAGAATAATTCATTTCTATGAGAAAATTTATCTATCTATCTATCTATTTATTTATTTATTTA
Source organism: Uropsilus gracilis (assembly GCA_004024945.1). NCBI lineage: Eukaryota > Metazoa > Chordata > Mammalia > Eulipotyphla > Talpidae > Uropsilus > Uropsilus gracilis. Next base: position 948 of record PVHY01019688.1, on the reverse strand, counting down.
TTATTTTTTGAGGCTAGGTCTCACTATCTTTGCCCATGGAACTGCGGGCTCACATTGCCCAGGGTACCATGGACTCAAGCAATCCTCAGCCTCAGCTTCCCAGGTAGCTGGGATTACAGGCGTGCGCCACGACACACAGCTATTATTTTGGAAAAATGTCTTGCTACATTGCCCCGAGCGGTCTACAAGAAAATTTAAATGTAGACTGTTTTTAGATTTCTCAACAACAAATGACAAAATATGTGGTGTAATTTTTAAAAAGTTCTAAGAAAGACATTTTGATGAATTCTCTTCAAAGATGATGTAAATACGTCAACATTGAAAAACTGAATTCATTCATAAGGAACTAAAATAATCCCAAATAACAGAAATCTATCTAAATTTATCAAGAAAACTCTTATCACCAAATGCTAACATAAATAAAGCTAAGTGTTTTGTTTTAAAATGATATGGTGATGTATTTTCTCTTATTTTATATTGCTTTTATATTTTGAATGAATATGAATCATTTTAATAAAAAAGTATGAAGTCTATACTTGTCAAACATAAATATTAGGCTTCCACTTATATACAATTTTGAAGCAAACTAAGTTGATTTATAGTTACAGAAATAAATTAATATTTGAGCAGCTTCAAGAGTGAGAGTGACAAAGACAAAAAAATCACCATGGGGAACACTTTACTGAGGGCAATTTTTGCATAATGTGCATATTTCTGTGTATTTGTGTGTTTATTGTGCCAATTTCTGTCTATTATTATAGTCATGATTTCACAGGAGTATAAGTTTATCAAAACTCATCTAACATTACATTGAAAATGGGTGCATCTTCTAATAATTGAATTAGACTTCAATAAATTGATTTAATACACAATATGAAAAACTCAAAAAGGTTTCCTGTGAGACCCATGGGAACCCCATTAAAGACAACTCCTTCAAAAGTATTTCCC
>PVHY01019687.1:0-26918 GCA_004024945.1 Uropsilus gracilis | reverse complement strand
TTTTGAGACTAGGTGTCGCTATTTTTGCCTGTGGAACCGCAGGCTCTCGTTGCCCGGGGTACCACGGACTCAAGCCATCCCCAGCCTCAGCTTCCCAGGTAGCTGGGATTACAGGCGTGTGCCACCACGCCCAGCTGTTTTTTTGGAACCAGGTCTCACTACGGGCCCCAGGCGGGACTTGAACCGCGATCCCTGGCCCAGGCCGCTTCATAGGCTGAAGCTTACAAGCACGAGCCACCGTGCCCGGCCATGCTTAGTATATTTAATAAATGCTCTTGGGATGACTTGAAAATCTTTTGATAAAAACATGAAGTTAGACTACTACACTGTATCTTAAATTATAATTCAGATGGAGTAAAATTTAAGTAATAAAAAGTGAAACATCCAGGCATGGTGGTGTGTGCCTGTAATCCCAGCACTGGGAGGTCAAGGCCAGGGATCGCTTGAGTCCATGGGTTCGAGACTACCCCGGGCAACATAGTGAGTCTCAAAAAAATAGTTGGGCATGGTGGTGCGGGCCTGTAATCCCAGCTACCAGGGAGGCTGAAGCTAGGGATCACCTGAGTCCGCAGGTTCAGGGCTAGCCCTAGTCTCTTAAAAAAAAAAAGTGAAACAAAAATATTAGGAAAAAAAGTAGAAGAGAACTTTTGTATGTATATAATTGAATAGATGAAAGGATACTCTTGACATCTTACCACTAATCTAATAAAAGCAAGTTAAAGAAACATATAATTTTCCACCTATCAAGTTAGCAAAGATGAGGAAAACTGGTAATAATCATCTTTGTTAAGAGACCATGGAAAAACTGAAATTTTCACTTTTCTTAAGAGAGCAAATACAACCTTTTTAAAGGGTGATTTGCCATTAGATTTTAATTCTTTTTTTTTTTTTTTTTTTTTGAGACTAGGTCTCGCTATGTTGCCCCGGGTAGTCCTGATTCCACAGACTCAAGCGATCTCCAGCCTCAGCCTCCCAGGTAGCTGGTATTACAGGTATGCGCTACCACACCTGGCTGCTTTTTTGAGAAACAGGTCTCGCTATGTTGCCCGGGGTAGTCTCGAACCCACAAATTCAAGTGATCCCTTGCCTCTTGTCTCCCAGTGCCTGGATTATAGGCATGTGCCACCATGCCCGGCTTATATTTTAATTCTTAAGGAGTACCTATAAGTAGGTATTACATTTTCAGAAATTTATCATAAAGGAAACATCAAGGATGTGTGCAAAAGTAAATTTATTGACATAGATTTTCATGATATGCAATGCGCTGAAAAATTTGTATGAGAAAACAAAAACAAAATAATCAAAATTGATGGTTATCCAAAGTTTAAACATAATTTTACTTAAGAACAGGACTACTACTAATACCTTTTACCTTTATACTTTCAACCTTTTGATACTATGCCTTATTTCTGCTCATTTTTTTATAATGAGCATATAACCAATAAATATAGGATTTGAAAATTTCCTGATTTTCATTCAGGGGAAAAATAAGATGTACTACCTTTTACTCTTATAGTGACTTAAATATGTCTGTTCAACTTACTAATTTCACTTCTGTCCCCTGGGAGAAAAAAACACAGTAAATCTAATCTCTCCTCTAAAAACTTCTAAACACAAAGATTGAAAAATAATTGGTGTTTATTAATATTAGCTCATGTCTCAATTTCTAACATGATTTCATTTGTAATTTCACAAAAAGAATCACATTCAAGATCAAATGAGCCTTTCATGGCAACATAAGCAGAAAAATTTTCAGGAAGGAAGTTCCAGTCTTTTTTTTTTTTTGGTTGTTTGTTTCAATTTCCCTCAATTAAATGTTTCCTTTTAATATAAGCCTAAAGCATCCAGTGATTGGTAGAAAATGGTAAGTGAAAATTACCATCAAGATTTATATATCCCTTTTGAGAGCAGAGATTAGATTTTACTCATCCCTGTTATTTTCAGTGACTTGACACTGTAAATTTTAATAAATGAAGGTATAAAAAAGTGAAATTTATTTCAAAAAACTCCTAGAAAGGGGAAGATTTTTCAATTTAATTTAATTTTATTTTTTGAACATTATCCCTGTAACACTAGATTTTACAAATAGAGAAATGCAGTTCTGAAAGCACAGCAACTAGATGTGATAATATCTAGTAACTATATCTAGTAACTAGTAAAGTAAATTTCAATTAGTCCGGCCTTGTTATAGGGAGTAATCTAGGTGACCTTTTAGGATATGTTTTTTAGTACCAAGGATCTCCAGCTATTGCACTACTACTTGGCATGGCTAAGGTGTCACTGATCATGAAAAGGATTTTTTTTCAGTCTATCATTTCTACCTTAATGAGTCTATGATTGCACTGTCATATTTTCTTTCTCCTTCCTATAAACTTGAGTAAACACCAGTTTTTTCTTAAAGTGATCTTGTTTTGCTTAAAATTTTCTGACAAGTGACTTTACACAAATGCAAATTGGAAATCATTGTAGGGTAAAGGCACTGTGTGGAGAAGCCTTTAGATTTAATGAGAGGTCTGAGTGAGCAGAATTTTATTTTAGTATATACAGTAATAAAAGCTGATAAGGTGAGGTCAAGCTAAAGTCATAATCTGCCTGATTACATAAATAATCACTGTTTAGCACATGGTAACTATAAGCAAACACACTATTTGAAAGGGTATGAAAAAGCCATCGTCTTTTAATCTTATTTGTTCTGTAGATTTCAAAGCTTAGTAAGTTATTTTTTTCATAGGTAGCTAAGAGGTAAATTGTTATTACAAACTCCTAATTAACAGGTTTCAAAATCTGCTTTCTACATAGTACGGGACTAATAAATATATAATGAGTGAAGGAATGAAATAATAATTTGTTTTTCTGTATTGTGCTGTTAGGAAAACAGGATCTGATGGGACTCAATAGTGACATAGAATTTTGTCTTAGCAATATGTCTTCAAATGTTAATTAACACAAATATCTGTGAGGTACCCTGAGCATGTTGCAATTATATTACATACTATTAAGTAGTGCTAAACATTTCTAGCAAGTATGTATTTTAGCTGCTGATGTAATGTGCAAAGTTGTTTCAAGGAACAGGAGTAAGAAAATTAGAGTCAATGGCAAAAATCTTTGAACTATTGTTTTGAAATCATATCTATTAACTCCTCTGAGAGTATTTACTTATTTGTTGGCATAAGGTTTGTAAGCTTACAATGTAGATGCTCAAAAATAATAGAACAATTTTTTTCAGTTTCATTATCAGTATGATGACCTAGTGCTTTTATAACAGATGACTGCAGAAGGTTAGTCATTTTTTTTTTTTTTGAGACCAGGTCTTGTTATTTTTGCCTGTGGAACCGCGGGCTCATGTTGCCTGGGGTACAACAGACTCAGGTAATCTCTAGCCTCAGCTTCCCAGGTAGCTGGGATTACAGGTGCACACCACCACGCCCAGCTATTTTTTTTTTTTTTGAATTAGGTCTTGCTACCTGGCCCTGGTGGGAATCGAACTGCGATCCCTAGTCCCAGCCACAGCTTCCTAGGCTGCTGCTTATAGGCATGTGCCACCAAGCCCGGCCTGAAAGGTTGGTCATTTAATTGAAAGTTAGAAAAAGAAACTTTCAAAGATTTTATTGTAATAAAAATTCTTAAAAGGTCTTGTAAATTCCAAGTAATTTATCTGCTTTTACATAGGTCAGTTCTCCCCTTCTCCCAAAAAGTGGACACAAAGATAAACTTCAATCTCTGTATAAGTCTGATTTTCAATTCGTGTTCAACTATATGACCACCCAAATAGTGTCCAATGATTAGATGAAGAAAAGGCAATGCATGCTGAACAAGGTAGGCTCTCAAACAATTTGACTCTAAAACCTAAGTAATTTTGCATTACTCATTTGGATTATAATTCTTGGATTCTAAATGCAATTTTCTGAATGTTTTGAAAATACACAATTTGGGGACTAGTTAGATGTTTGCAATTGCATTTTGCTCATCTAGAAATTTAAGGAATTGACAAGGAAAGAGCAGTCTAACCTTAAAAAGACAGTTCTTATGTCTGCCTCTGAGAGAAAAATATTTTCACTTCACATTAAGGTTGTTGCAGGTTTTTCAATTATAATTTATACTATTTGAAATTATGTAATTACATCTGCTGCCAGATGTTATTTTAAAAAAGCACTTATTTACACCACACTTGTTTTATTATTTTAGAAAATTGAATAGGCACGCCTGTAATCCCAGTTACCTGGGAGGCTGAGGCTGGGGATCACTTGAGTCCGTGGGTTCGAGACAACCCTGGGCAACATAGATCGATTCTCTTAAAAAAAATTGAATAGAATTGACTTCTAGGTACTTTATTTTATATATTTAAAAACATTACTCTGGTAGGGGTCCAGAGGCTAGGTTGTCAAGAGGTCCATGGTATAAAACAGTTTATTTTATATTTACCTTCGTTATTTATACCTGTTGCTTATAGCATATAATCTAAACACTTTAGCCTGGAATTCAAGGCTTCTCATAATCTGTTCACACCCACTTTATCTTCTGTCTTTATCTCTGCTCCACCTCTATTCTCTGTACTATGCTCTAGTCATTCCAGACAACAGTAACTCTCTTATCTGGAGGCAGATAGACAGGTTTTTTGATTAACTTTAGTTAAAAGACAGTAGCCAGACACACTTGATTTCTGCCTAGACAGCTCTTTTCTACCTGCCAAGGGAACTCTTTATTTGTTAAAAAATTTGTTTTCTTCAATACTGTGAGATCCTAATAGGGCTGTATCAGAACCATCTTTATCTTCTTATTAAAGGACTGATGAAATGAATAATAGATTCTAAAATGACATTATAGGGGAGTGGAAATCAGTTTTTGAATCTAATAAATTGGTTTATAGGGAAAGAAGGATGCCTTCGGGTTCCAAGACTGGACCCCCAGCTGATAAATTCTTTCTGCTTATCGCAGTTCTTTGACCCAAAGGTCACCTTGGAACGATTTCCTCATGTTCTTCTACACAATCAGGGGTCCCTTTTCTGTGCTCAGAGTGTCCTGCGTTTTGTATAATAGTTTTACTTTACAACCATAGCTCTCTCCTCGGCTGCTGCACAGCACAATTCAGAAAGCTGAAACGATTTCACTCCTTCTGGACTTACTGGAGCACAGGGTAGGGAAAGCCCTCAGGAAAGTCCAGGAATGAATGAAAAGGAAGACTAGGAAACGGAAGCCGGGGGCGGAGGTGTGTGTGGAAAGGGGCGGAGGCTGCGGGGGCGGCGCTGAGAACGCGCGCCAGAACCGGGAAGGGGGTATGGTTGGGCCAGCACTACCTGGCTGGCCAAGAAGTCCGTCCCCTGTCGGGACACCCTGACAGACAAACCGAAGTGAGTCGGCGGCTTCTTACCTGCCTTGGCCCTCACTGCCCCAACCAGCCTTCAGGCACCTCTGTACTGGCCGGAAAGCGAGAGCTACGGTCGCAAACCCAGAATTTTCTACTCCAACCTTGCGACATTTCTCTCCAGTAGAGGGAGACTGACCATAAAGCCGAACTCCCCGCTCTGCCGTACGGTGAGGAAAAATGTCGGGGCGGGGCCGCAGCAACGGGGCGTGTCCGCGCAAGCGCAAAGCGGCCCTGTCGGGCAGTATCACGTGGGGGGGCGGGGCCGAGGCCCGGCGGGCGTGCCGGTCCAGGCTGGCGGTAGGGGGCGTGGGAGGTAAGTGCGCCCGCGCCTGCTCGTCTGCAGCCGGGCAGTCGCGCGGGGCGGGGCCGCGTGCGCGGGTTCGGGGCCGCGCGGGCCGAAGCGGACGCGGGACGCGGGACGCGGTGGTGGTTGGCGGTGGCTGCTGAGTCCAGCTCCCGCCGTGAGAGGCGGCAGAGGAGGCACCCGCGGCGGCGGCGGCGGCGGCGGCAGCAGCGGCAGCAGCAGCGTCTGAGGCGGCGTTTCAAGACGTTCTCTCCGGGCGGGGTGCGGCGGGGGATGTGCCTGCCCCGGCCGGGCGGAGTCTCTCTGACAGGGCGGGGGATGCGGGGCGGCCGCTGGCCTGGACCCTGAGGCAGCGGGGCCCACCCTCCCCGGAACTGTCCGACCCTCGGTGGCTTCGGCGTCTGCTGCCTCCTCCGGCCTGATCCTGGAGCGGAGGGTGGGAGGCGGCTTCTGTCGAAGAGGAGGGGGCTGTGTTGGCCACCGCGGCAAAGCCCGAGGTAAGACCCGCCCCAGTCGCCCAGCGGCCTGCCGCCCAGCCCGGCCCACGTCTCAGGCTCGCCCTGGGATTCTGGCGGGGCTGCCCCGCCCCGTCCCAGTGGAGACGCCCCACGAGCGGGTCTGCCCGGGAGCCTCCCATCCAGACGCCCGATCTTGGCTCCGGGTGCCTTGGAGACCCCACCCATCGTACCTTCCACTAGCCAGACCTCTTCCTGACCATCCAGCCTTTCCGGTGGTCCTGTCACGGGCCCCCCACAGCCAGCACCACCTTTAGAACCCCTCGGACTCGCTTCGGACTCGTAATGGAGCCTGCAGATTCCGTTACCTTTTCCCGTGGACGGACCCGATCACAGCTCCTCGGGGGACCCAGTTACGGCCCCCCCCCCTTCCCGCTTTGGAACCCTTTGGTTCCTTGGCAGATCGGTCGCTGCGCACCCTCCTTCCCAGCGCACCCAGCTTGCTCCCCAGGGAGCCTACTAGCTCTTCCTCTACCCAACTTGGCTTTCCGTGGATTTCATGATGCTCTTATCTCCCGGTAGATCTGGCGTCAACCCCTCTTTAGACACCCTCAGAGGGCGGCCTCCTCCCACCCCCTTCTGCAGCCTCCCCTCTGGCAGACCTCTTTATCTGTGTTTTCGCTCAGGATCCTTTCTTTTATTGAATGGGTTTTACCAATAAATACTGATGGTGATTTGCTTAGCAGCTTAGCATATTGTATTCCCCTCAGTGGGGGTTAAGGAGACCAAGTGGCACAAGTTGGAGGGTTTAGTCTGGTGACTAAAGAGGGAGGGAGAGAGAAGAGTTTGGAAGTCCAGGGTTCTGTGTGTGTGTGTTTGTGTGTACACATGCACGCATGCTATTATAAGGTCACAGCCTGCTTTTCATCTTCCATACAACGTGTGAGGTTGTACAGATCTGACAATTTAGGGCTCTCCATAAGGATTAAATCACATCATACTAATGGATATAGCTATTTCTATGTAGTATCATTTGCTTCACTTAGCGATTTTCACAGATCTTTTGCACTTTTTTTTTTTTTTTTTTTTTTGCAAAAGGGACGCTATTCTTTTTAAAAAATTGAGCTGGCGTTGGTTTGTAGCTTAAGTTTCAAGTGTACACTGTAGTCCAACATGTGAATGAATACACCATAATGTTATCACCAAAAGTCTTAGATGAGGATTTTGTTGTTGCTGCTTTCTAATTTGCTGGACAAGTAAGATCTATAGCTTTCTTTAATCTATACAGATTTTAATGTCTATTTAAAAATACGTTTCTACTGCTTAGTCCTCGCTTTTTCAGGGAGCCAGTACAATTATGCAGTGTTCACTGATGGCATCACTAACAGTCTTCTCAGCTGCAGTGAATTTTGTACTGATAAAAATGTTTTTTGAAGTTGAAATGAGCTGTCAAGGAAGAAATGTAATGTTACACCAGATGATCGGTGCATAATTTTAATGCTGAATGTTGCTGTGGAGATGGAGTATTGGGGGATTTTGGCAGTCATTGCTTTAAGAATTTTTATTTTGTGTTCATGGAACTGAGGAGGGGAAATCATTTTAAAATTAAACATACTAAGGAGAAGGTAGGAGACTCAGTAGGTTCAAGAATATGCAGTGAAATTTCTCTTCCTCCTTTATCCTCTGATCCTCCTGTTTAGAGGCAGCAACATTTTTGAACTTAGTGTGTCCCTTCTATGATTATCTAGCACATAGGAGTCCATACATTTATGTCCTTTAAACATCACAGACAAATGCTTGCATGTAATACACTTTGCATAGAGGCCCCCTCCCCCCACCCCAACAGACTACCAACAATAGATCTTAGAGATCTCAGTACTAATACAGTTACTGGGTAGTGTTCCATTTTGCTGTTTTTGAGGTTATTTTTCAATGTTTGCTTTTACAGCCAACATTGCATGCTTTTCTTTTAAATCTGTCAGCTGTTTTATATATATGTGTGTGTGTGTGTGTGTGTATATGTAAGTAATTTTTAGGATTTGAAAACATCTCCTGATAATTTTTTTGTGTGTTGAACCTACAAAAAAAATAGTTTTAAAGTAAGTTTCTCTGAGCTTCCATGGAATGACTAACTTTGATAGTTATGTAATATTTATCAGGTAAGCTACTGAAGAATTTAAAGAACTGAAATGATCATTTGCATTTTTAAAAGGTCACTGCCTGCAATGAGGTGGGTGCATTGAAGGGCAGACAAAGGCTAAAAGCAGAAATACCAGGCAGGTTATTCAGTCTTATGATAGGATTTGGGCATTGGGAGTAGACATGACTTGGTGATTTCATTGAATTTGACATTAAGGAAAAGATTTGTACAGGAGAAAAACTAGGTTTCTGTTCTATACCTTTCCCAGTGGTTGGAAGCCATATTAGGGAGAGTGAGATTTTCATTTGGTCAAGAAATAGGAATAGTGGGATTTAATTAGTGACATGTTAAATTTGGTGACTATATAGTTCTGTGAGATATAGATTTGTGACGAGCTAATTATCAAGTTTGGGGTTGGTAGTAGATTTTGGGAGCAAAGGATATAAATGAGAAGATTAAATTAAAAAAAAAAAGATTGTAAGGACAAAACCAGCTTTTGCAGAAAGAGAGACTTGAGTATGCTAGTACATTGTTTTAGCTCCTTTTAGCTGGTTCTTAATTGACTAATTTTTTTCTGTATTCCAATTTCCCCTCCTTTATTTCATACTTTCCTTTTATTCCTGATTTTTTTCTCTTTAGAAAGGAATCACTATGCGATTCCCATACTACCATCTTGCCTTCTCCTGGCTATCTTTTAAATTTGAACTTCTGTTGCTAACTTCTTCCTTCTTCCTAGAATTTTCTGATTTGAATTCCCAAGAAACAATTTCTGTGGTTCAGCCCTTTTTCATAGGCTATTAGCAACTTTGTGGTCATGCAATTCTTTTGGTCCTTTCTTGTTGGCTATGTTGTGCATGTGTATGGAATGCAAGATCATAATGGTGAAAAACTGGGGGGAGTTAGTAAGCTAATTTCTCACAGAACAAAGTTGCAAGCATGGTAGGCATCTTTATACTACAAGTTCAAATCTAATCATGTCTTTCGCTGTTAAAAGATCTTAAGTGTTTTTTCACTGCTTTCAGGATAAAGTTGAAAGTGTAGCATGATGTGTTTATGAGCTCTGTCATGATCTGACTCTAGGTTTTCCACCTTGGTATCTTTCTTAAATTCTTTGAACCACTTCTACTGAACTTAGCTTCCTTTCAGATAAGGTACTTTTTCTTTTGTTTTTGCACTTGTTTCCTATCCTGTCTTGTTCTCTGTTCTTCCCTCCATTACTTACTTCTTTCTGACCTTCAGCACTCAGTACAGAATAGTCAGGAAGCTTGCCTTTACTTCTTCCAGATTAAGTTAGGTACCATCCCTGTGTACTCCTATGGTACACCGTGCTTTTATCATAATGGTTAGTGAAATCGCCTAATTACTTGTCTGTTTTCTTTAATGGGCTTTTAAGTTCTTTAGTATTCCTGCTAGTATGGCAAGGCAGGTTTTTATGTTGATGATTTTTTAAAAATAATTTTTTAATAAAGGAGTTGCTTAGTATACAAGAAAGTACACAAATCATCAGTAATTCAGTGAATTTTCACCAAGTGAACACGCCAGTATAATTGATACGGAGATACACAATATTACTTAAACTTCATTAGCTACCTTCTGTCTGCTTGTAACCACTAATCCAGTTCAAAGTGTACTTAATTTTAAATGGAAAATTCACATAAATATTTCTCTGCATATTTTGGTGTGTATCTCTTGACATATTCGAGACAGGTATTAGATTTTTGATTTTTTTGAAAGAGCATTATATAATTTATTGTCATTTAGTATTTTTTTTTTTGTATTGTGTTAGGAATGTAATTTTTGCACACTTAAATGCACTAGAAAACCTCAAAAATCACCTACTAATATTTTGATAATAAGTTGTTGGTGTTTTTTTTTTTTTCGGAGACCAGGTCTGGCTATGTTGCTTGGGGTAGTCTTGAAACCCATGAACTCAAGCGATCCCTGGCCTCTTGCTTCCCAGTGCTTGAATTACAGGCACACACTACCATGCCTGACTTGATACTCAGTTTTGAGATGCTTCTATTTAGGTAGATTTTCTTGTTTCTATAATAGAGTGACAGACAAGGCTAGTAGATCAAATATAGTTGCTAAAATAAGCTATTTTGAATGGTGAACATAGTTGAGATGGGTATATTAAGTATGTATGTAAAACACCTCAGTGCTCTTTGGCTTCTGGATTTTAATATGAATTATGCTGCTGGCATATTTTGCAGTGGGGTCATCCACTGAGCAACTGGAGTGTAATTTTACATGTCTAGTGAGGTAGGGCTAGCTGTCCTATGTCACAGCCAGCTGATTTGCTCAAAATCTGTTCTTTTTTTACAACTTGCAGTAATTTTTAGAGTAATTTCTTTTTGCGTTTTTATTTTACTTTTTTAATTTTAAGATTATGTAACTCTGAACATGATGAGGATATTGTTTTTAAGTTTATTTTAAAAAATGGGCTTTTCTTTAAATAATAAATCCATTAAGGCCAAGTTAATGGGAAGAATATGGACTCTAAGTGCTGAATTTCCAACAGACCTTGGTTAAATTTCGAACCTCATCATTTTCGAGCTGCCGTATAAGGGCAAGCTACTTAACGTTTGTGAGCTTCAAGAAAGTGAAGAAAGTTTGTCTTATAGATGGGAATGTTTGCCTCACAAAATTATCAGCACTATGTAAAGCACTAAACACATAGTTAATACTCAACAAGTTTTCCTTTACCCTTTGAATTTCTAGTTATGCTTAAATGAGGTCAAGAATGTAAAATATTTCGTTGTGTGGCTTTTAGACTAAATGGCTAATTAAAGTTTGTGTTAATGTAAGTTAATCTTAGAAAAATAGCGTATTTTGCTGTCTTTCAAATGTGATCATATTTTTCAATTAAAAGTCAAAGAGAAGCTTTCTTGCATGATTCACTCTATAATCTAAGATTAATGGATGCTAGAATGTATTTTGATTCAGTGTGAGTTATCATAACATGTTCTGTTTGCCAATGACAAACATTCCTTAAATCATTGACAGATTGTAGTACTATTGCTGTTTGTAGTATGTAAGTATTTGTTTGAAATGTGTTTACTTAGATTGATTAGATGATAGTGAGCTGAGTAATCTCTGGAATTTTTTTTTTTTTTTAATGTAAAGGAGAAGTTTCTTCAGGTGACTTGATATGTTTATAAATGAATGTTAGCTCATTTTTTTCTTACTTAGTTTTTGAAGTTCTGCCTTTTTTTTTAGTTCTCTTCATGTCTCCCCTCAGGTTGTTTTTTTTTTTTGTTTTGTTTTGTTTTTTTGGTAGCAAAGAGCTTACAGAATATTAAGAGGTTTTAAAAAAAAGAACAAAAATGTTTCTTCTAGTTAGATTCACTAACAATACACCACCCATATTTGCTTCATTCTCTATGTGCGTGTGTGTATATTTAATTTCACTGAAACTTTTGAAAGTGTTAGATAATAATGATGTTTGCCCCACAATAGACAGTTGTATTAAGAAAATCAGTATTTCCATATTCCACAGTACCATTACCAATGCTTAAGAACAATAGCAACAATTTACTGTAATATTTAATATCCAGTCTATAATTTATTTTTCCCATAAAGTACATTTTTCAAATCAAAATTCAGTCAAGATTTTTGCATTGCATTGATCTCTTTAGTTTATTTTAGCGTAGAACTATTCCTTTCCCAAATTCCTATTTTTCTGATGAAATTCTGTTGATAAGACCAAATCATTATCTTATAGAAATGGGTTATTTTCCAGAGTAATTTGATTGTTTCTTTGTGCTGTTGTTTAACTTATTTCTCTGTTAGCTGTAAAGTGGAAGTTATATATTGAAGACTTGATTAGATACATACGTGGTATCTTGTTTCATGTTGTATACTATGGGAGGTACATGTCACTATTAGTGATGTAAATTTTAGGAGGTTTAAGGTCATGGTGGTGTATTTCTCCATTGTTTTTTTTTTTTTTGTATTTCTCCATTGTAAAATTTAATTTTTTCTTATTAACAAATACAGTAACCAGTGGTGGTGATAATTTTGCTATCATATCAATAAATTTATCAACATTCTTTACTTAATGTAGTTTTTGTTGAACCCTAAGTATGTCAGTTGTTTAAGTGGAGTTTGAAAAATGGGGATTTTTCTAATTTTGTAACTCCTTTATTACATTTATTAGCGATTGCTTTTTAGTTAGCAGTAACTTTATTCTATCCATCAACTGGGAATGAACTAAACCGTCAGACAAGGGCAGAGTGAATGCTTAGTTTTTGCTAATTTTTAGTGATGGGTTGGTCTAATTTACATCTGCAGTGGTGGTGAAGAGTTTTTTAATGGTGTCCTAGATTTTTATTTGTTGCATTACAATTAGTTATAAACATTGTTCTTTTTGATATTCCAATTATCTCAAATAAGGACATTGAGATCTGTCTTAAACTGACTCGTGTTCTTTCTACATAAATCCATTAGTGAGTGATTCATACTTTTGGGTACAGGATATCTTGGCTCCCAGTGGACTTTTCCTCATTTAGACTGGCATCAGCAGTTTCTCTCTCAGGAGTTCTGTTTCTTTTAATTGGAGGATGATATTTAGAAACCATTATTATCTGGATGCTAAGTATGCTTCTTGTTAAGGGTCTCTTATTGCTTATGAACGCTTGTCAGGAGGGGTTGAAGCACGAGGTCTGATTTGGTGATTCTAATTCAGATTTAACATTACATATTTCTTCATGTTTTTTTAAAACTTACTTTAGTTTTACTCTTTCACAATGAAATTCTTAGCATTTATTAGCATAGATATATTTATTTGTTTTCTTCTAAGTATACCTAAAGTGGACTCAGAATCAGACTGGAGAAATTTAAAATTTCTTTGTATTTCATTTTGTCCTCACAGTGTATACCATTATACTTATTGTTAGTACTACATTCAAAGTTACTTGAAATTTTTGTTTTCTTGATGTAATTGTAAACAATTTAATGTATAGTTAGATTAGTTAGATTCTGGTTTTTTTTTTTTAGGATTTGCTTTTTTAAAAAAATGTTATTCTTTTGTGAAATACTTAATATAGTTCAAAAGGAGAAATCATAAAAGTGATGTATGTCATCCCCATCCTTTTTCACTATTTCTTCCTTACTCCCCCTATAATAGGTTAATTTGTAAGTTTTTGATCTAGTAATTTCTAATAATTTTCTTCTTCAAAAATAAGACATATGTGTATGGTCTCTTTTAATATACCAAAGGTAGCATAACTATTCAGAACCTTTCCCTCCCTGTGCTCTCTTGTTCCTCTTCTCACTCCCCTCCCAATTAATACTATATTTTGCTGACCATGTTCCATGTTGATATATAAGAGATCTTTCTGATTCTTTTTTATGGAGGCATAATCTGTTGTATGGATAATACCATAATGATTATTAGTGAGTCTAAATGTAAGATATTTGTTTAATCTTTGAGCTATGAATAATACATATGAATAAGTTACATTTCTTATGTAATTGTGGAGCTGATTTGTTACAGAGAACCTTGTAGTTAAGAGGAGTGTTGTTAGACTTGTTAAGAGATTATCAGAAGTACATATATTTGGGCATAGAGACATGTTCTTGCCCCTGATATTTGGTGATTAGTACCAGTATTTATCTGCTTTTATTGTTTTATGATACCTGTGACAGAAGGATCAATAAGTGATTCATTGACTTTCTCTTTGTATGCTTCCTGCCTATTTGGAGTGTTGGAACCAACAACCTGATGTTCTGTTTTCATGGGAGGTTACTCAAGTTTCATCCTCACTGGTTTTTCCTACAACTTCCTCTTTCCTTAATTTTACCCTTCCTTCTTCCTATTCTCTTATACTCTCAAATGACAGAATTCCAAGCATTCATGGACTGTTTTTTATGTCTTGTAAGGCAGATGAGACGTAGCTATGAGTGTAAGGAATAAGCCATCAGGGATTCTAAAGGGAGAGGGAAGGATAATTCTGGAATTCAAACTCTGAGCTTGTGAAATACAAATTGAAAACTAGGGAACCCTAGTCATTCCGATTTAAATTGTCTTTTACTTTGATGGTTGAAAGGAATTTGTTTCATTTATTGAACAAAATATTTGCACATCTGCCAGGAGTTATTTGTTATTGTAGGTACTGTACAGGATATAAGAAGTTAAGTAATTTTGGTAGTGCTGTTTTTTTCAGTGCAGCCTTGGTATCATACTTAATAGGTTGCTTTACTGTAATAAATTATCATAGCAGTTATATGCAATTACTGTTTTTCCTTTTTTTTTTTGAGACTAGGTCTCGCTATTTTTGCCTGTGGAACTGCAGGTTCACGTTGCCCATGGTACCACAGACTCAAGCAGTCCCCAGCCTCAGCTTCCCAGGTTGCTAGGATTATAGGTGCACACCACCATGCCCAGCTATTTTTTGGGACTAGGTCTTGTTGTGTTGCCCCAGGTGGACTCGAACTGCTCCCCCTAGACCCCGCCTTGACTCTCTAAGCTGTCGTTTACAGGCATGCGTCACCGTGTCCGCATCTGTGTATTTCTGTTTATTTCTCATTTTTATTATGTCATTTTACTTATCCTAGTTTTTTTAACCTTCCCTTTCTATCTTCTTGAATAGACAGTACCATAGTTTTTTTCCTATTATATCATTTAGAGTTATAAATTTCACTTAAAGTATTGCTTTAGCTGCATCTCACAGGTTTTTAAATGTGTTTTTGTTATAGTTTAGTTAAGAATATTTTCTATTTACTTATTTGTTGCATGGGTTAAAGCCATATTTATAAATTTACAACTCTGTGAGGAGTCCTATGTCTGTTATCTATTGTGATAGTCCAAAATTAATGGCTTATTGTTTACAGTTTTTGTGGGTCAGGAATTAAGGAGCAGTTCACTTTATCAGTTTTGCTTTCACTCCTTTCCACGTGGATATTTCCTTGGGTAAATTGTTGTTATGGTACATTTGCTGGAATTCCTGAGGGAGAAAGCACCAGGTAGAAGCCATGTTGGTGTTTATGACCTAACCTTAGAAGTCACTCAGCTTCACTCACTGCTTTCTGTTGACTGAAACACAGTTAAAAATGTCCGTTTAAATTCCAGGGAGGCAGATAAGGGAAAAGCATCACATTATAGAAGGTGTGGAATGGGATATATATTGGCATGAAAGAGTTCTTGAGTTATTCCCCATCGTTTTTTTTTTTTGTTACTGACTTCTGTTTCTTTATAGGGATCATGGTCTTATGATTTTACTGCTCTTTATTTTCATTTACTGGATCTCCACTTAGCATACATGTCAGATTATTAAATCTCTTTGGTGCATATTTCTTAGCCTTGTTTTAAAATATTTTTCTTTGCTCACTAAACAATTTTTTTGTAAACTTTTTTTAGTTTACTAGTTTTTTTCAATAACTACTTTATTTCTGATTTCATTGGTATGTTTTACAATCTTAGAAGTTCTTTCTAGTTCTTTTCAAATTTTTGAAGTTATTTTTTTGCAATCCCTTTAAGATATTTTCAGAGTTGTTTATTGCTTTCAACAGTTTAAACATTAATAAGCAATTTATATTTTGTGTTAATATGTCCAGTATCTGAAATTTTTGCACATTTGATTCCATTGTCTGTTTGCTTGTTTTTATTCATAGTGTTTTGTTTTCCTCTTGCTTGGTCTAAATAATTTTCCTTGGTGGGTTTTTGGTGATATTTACCTGTAGGTGCTTATAACTTGGTGGGGGATTTTGTGTGTGTAATTCAGGTGATGTGAATTAGGACCACAAGTATGTGTGTATGTGTGTGTGTATGTGTGTGTGTGGTTTGAGATGGTAGTGTCTTCTGTGCAAATTGTGATCTCTGCCACCTGCTTTTGTCAGGTTGTAAGCCAAGAGTGATTTTGTTTTGTTTTTTTTTTTTTACAATTTTAAATGATTGGGTTATAAATAATATTATGAGACTTGTGAAATTACATATAAGTTCAGATTTCAGTGCCTATAAAGTTTTGTTGTAACAGAGCTGTGCCCATTTATTCCTCTATTGTCTGTGCCTGTTTTCATGGTCTGACATAGATGAGTGGTGGTTGTATCCAAAGCTTAAAGTATTTATATCTGGGTCTTTAACTTATTAGGAACTCTCCTTTTCCCTTTTACAATTCATTGCCAAGGCAACTTTTCTTGTTGTTCTTAAAGGATAGATAGCTCAAATGGTATAGATTTAATTTAGTTCATTTTATGAGCTCCAGTTGTATGGTATAATGTATCCTGTTAGATTTATGCCTTGGATGGGCCTGGATTTTACTTCTATCTTTATGAACTGTGGAAACTAAAGACCAAATTTGCCTTCAGTCAGGGCTAACTTGAATTCCTGCCCTTTCTCATGTTTTGACTTTATAATTTTCTACTATCTTGTCAGCTCTTTGATACTTTTTAGTCTGTTTTATTTAGAAAATTTCAATGTTTTTCTAAGTAATTGACTGTTCAAGACAGTCTTTTGAGTATGAATAAAGTGAATCTCAGAAAGAAAGAGTATGCTGCTAAGTTATGTTAATATCTAAGTAGCAGGTAGAGATTTTTACTTTAGGAACTTTATGATCTAAGAGTGTAAGCAGTTAAGATTGTACATTTTTCTCCATTGTACATTTTAAGAATTTCTGCTGCGTGGGTCACACAGGAGAAGTGTCTCAGTATGGAAGACAAGAAAGATATTAATTCAAAAGCTATTTGGCAGTCAGTGCTAACACCATGTGTGATACTCAAGAACTTAAAAAATGTTGAAAAAAGGACAAAGTTTTGTTGATTCTATAAAGGACAGAAAAATTGAGTAAATTTGCCATGTTAATTATACAAATCAAAAATGAAAGTTGACCCTTTAATTGTGCACCGAATATATGTCATTGTTTCTTATGTACATTATCACATTTAATTTCCTAACAACTGTGAGGAGATAATGCTTTTTTAAAAAACAAGTATACAAGTATTTAGGGAAATTGATTTCTTATTTACCTAGGATTACACAGCTATTCAGTACTTAAGCTAGGATCTGAACCTGTGTGTGACTGTGAAATACATGTTTTTACCACAAAATTACATTGTATTTGGTTTCTAAGGTCATATAGATTAAAAGCAGCAATGAAAACATTTGTAGGTTAAGAGGACAGTATGAAAAGCTTTTCTATAAAATAAAAGTTAAGCAATCTAATGATATTGACAGACATCCTTATGTGTATACATGTATCAGTAGTGGAGACACTCATAAAAATTGACATGAGATTCCAAATTCTTGAGAAATGTGTAAATTATATTCTGTATACTTTGTTTAATAAAAGTTACAATTATATTGCAGAAATAATTTCATTTCATTTATAAACACTGACTTCTAATGCTTACAGCACTGAAATTCCAGTTTGTTGACTTCTGTAAAAATTCAGCATAACTGAAATTTTACTTGCATGCCAATAAATAATTTATGATTTGTTCTGCATCTGAAAATAATTGCTGTGCAGTATAATAATGAATTACTTTTTTCCTTGGATGCTCAGTCCTTTTACGTTATTAATTTAGCAGTATTATCTCACAACTTAAATTAGAGGCAAGATTGATTAGAATCCCATTTGAAACCACTGATACAATATAGTTTTTGACATGTAGATGATAGAACCAAAGCTCAAGAAAACTTGTAAGATTGAACTTTTTTTTTTTTTTGAGACTAGGTCTCGCTGTTTTTGACTGTGGAACCGCAGGCTCACAGTGGTGCCTGGGGTACCACAGACTCAAGCAATCCCTAGCCTCAGCTTCTCAGGTAGCTGGGATTACAGGTGTGCACCACCACACCCAACTATTTTTTTGGGACTAAATCTCGCTACGTGTCCCCTGCAGGACTTGAACTGCGATCCTTGGCCCAGACTGTGGCTTCCTAGGCTGCCGCTTACAGGCATGCGCCACCATGCCCAGCCAGGTTGAACTTTCTTGGTAAGTGCTCTGACAACATGGTTGTTACGGACAAGATCTTGAATTAATAAACTCTTCCCCCCTCCCCCCCATAATGTTTTTTATTCTTGAGGCATTAAGGCAGCATTGGATGGATATTTTGAAGCATTATTGTTCAGGTTACCTCCTAATTAGAACAAGAATTTATTAGGCTTTTTTTTTGAGTAAGTTGGTAAGGGATACTCTAATCATCCTCTTGTTTTTGGGAGGCTGTTACTTTGCAGACATGCACATCATTGGTCAGAGAAAGGAGACTGGAAGACTAGATAATGGGCACAGACACAGTAATATAAGTAGAAAAATCAACTCTCAATATGTCTTTTGTTGATACAAGGCAGATAATAAAACTGAACGTTTTTAAAGATAGCAGTGTTTTTCACCCTAATTAGCTACAGAGAGTAAACACTAAAATTTCCCAACTCAAGGGACATCTGCAGCAGTCATAAAATAATAGCTGTTTGGTGTGAGCAATAAGATAATAACAGAAACAGTTCAGTGACTAGAATTTCATGGTTGGTGATGCTTCTAAAATGCCCAGACCGCAGTGTCATGATTGAGAAATATATGTGAAAAAAGCTGGTTAACTGAGTGAGTGGTGGAGAAGGAAAGTGATAGAAGGCAAGTGGCAACTCTGTCAGATTACAGATTTGATGGTGTATTGGAAAAGACTTTTCACAATGAAAAATAGTAGGAGTGGAGATCAGAGATTATTACCATTGAGGGGATGAAAAAGGAGGGAATTTGAGTATATTTGAAACTATTGGAAAAAGAAAGCCATTTTTCTATGTCACTAGGTACAGAGAATATTGTTCTTTTTATAGACAGGTGCAAAGATCATATCCTATAGCAGTCATTATAATGCAAATTAATATATATTATTAGTTATATTTGTTTGTTTGTTTATTGAATGATTGATTGATTGATTGATTGAGACTAGGTCTCGCTATTTTTGCCTGTGGAAACACAGGCTCTCGTTGCCTGGAGTACCACAGACTCAAGCAATCCCCAGCCTCAGCTTCCCAGGTAGCTGGGATTACAGGCGTGCGCTACCACGCCCAGCTATTTTTTTGGGACTAGGTCTCACTACAGGCCCCAGGCGGGACTCAAACCGCGATCCCTAGCCCTGGCCGCTTCATAGGCTGAAGCTTACAGGCACAAGCCACCATGCCCGGCTGTTATAATTATAATATCAAGTTAAGGTATATTAATGATGGTATATGAAAGACTTCTATGTCATTGTATCTGTTAGGGCTTCTATAGCAAGATAACACAGGCTGAATGGCTTACTTAAACAACAAAAATTTATTGTTTCCCAGTCTTGGAGACAGGAGGTCCAGGATCAATGTTGGCAGGTTGAGTCTCGAGGCTTCTCCTTGGCTTGCAGATGACCACGTTTTTACTGTGTTGTTACACTTCCTTTTCTCTGTGCCTATGCGTCCCTGGTGTCATTTCCTCTTTTTATAAGGACACCTATAATCCTATTGGATTAAAGTCCTATCCTGGTGACCTAATTAGCTATAATTATCTCTTTCAAATTACTATCTCCATATATAATCACAGTGTGTGATTAGGACTTCAACATGGGAATTTTGGAGGAACTAAATTTATTTCATAGTAGCTAGCAGTAATATAAACCCAGACAGAAGAATAGCATAGAATGTAAATATTGTCGAGAAAGGCTTAATGAAAAAGAATATAAGAAAAAAACAAGAAGGGGATAGTTTTGATGAATTCATACATTTACTGGGTTATCTGTTATAGTGTAGCTCAGATTATTTCTTTGCATCTTCTGAAATAATGGATGCTATTGAATATTTTACAAATTCACTGTTGTATTAACCATCAAACCATCATATTCTATATCAGTTTTGTGGGTTTTTTTGTGTGTGTTTTTTATTTTGTTTGTTTTTTGCATCTAGGAGTTAGATAAGTAATGAAAGAGGTAAGTTACAATGGAAATACTGTAATCACTGTGGAGATAAATTATTCATGACATAGGAATTAGCAAATGGTACTTGTTCCTTGCCTTGTCAATCACAATTAAATGATTTTAAATTCCTTACTGAGTAGAAATAGTTATAATAAAGGTTTATGTCCAGTGTTAACATATGCCAACACTCATTATTCTTAAAGATTTAGAATATATTTTGAAATTTTCTTCACACTTGATCTTAACCTAAAGGCTGAGAAGTAATTGAAATTTTCTTCATGTTCTGAAATTTGAATTTAAAACCTAGAATAACCAGTTTGAGGAAAAAAAATAATTTAGATTCTTCTAGCAAATATGAAGACATACATATTAGGTGAACATTCTCTCTCCTCTGCCCTGATCCTGTTCCTTTTGTAGTGATGCTATTTTTCCTTATAACTGCGCTGCTTTTTTTATAGTGCTGCTTTTTTCATTTGGTGCATATCTTTTCAGATATTTTTATATTTATATAAATATATGTGCACTTGTTGAATGTGTTCATCTTATTTAAAAAAAATAAACATGTCATATCTTGTCCTTTGCTCTATATCCATTTTCAAGTCAAAGCTCTAAGAACCATTTAGTGTTTCATCCTTCAAAATAAATATACAATTTAAATTCATCAATGTTCCTACATCCTAGCATATACAGCTTTTATAAAAATTTGTTAAAAATTAGTTTTAATTCTTAGACTTATTGAAAGAAGTTTTAGGTTTAAAGAGAAATTAACTATACAAGCAATAAGGGCCTGATAACAAAGATAAAACAAAGAACTCATACAACAAAAACAGAGCAAAAAGCCCAGCCAAAAAGTGGGGAAAAGAATTAAATAGACACTTCTCCAAAGAAGAAATATAAATGACTAACAGGCATATGAAAAAAATGTTCAACATCACTAATAATCAGGTAAATGCAAATCTAAAAAACCACACTGAGATACCACCTTATACCAGTAAGAATGGCCCATATGAAAAAAATGGACACGTGTTGGTGTGGATTGGAGAAAAAGGAACACTTATACTGCTGGTGGGAGTGCAAGCTAGTCTAGCCACCATGAAGACTGTATGGAGGACCCTCAAACAACTGGAAGTGAAACTACCATTTGACCCAGTAATTCCAGAACTAGGAATCTAACCAAAGGACCCAAAAACACTAATTAAAAAAGACACATGTACCTGGATGTTTATTGCAGCACTGTTTACAGTTGCCAGGATATGGAAACAACCCAGATGTCCCCAAATTGAAGAATGGCTGAAAAAGATGTGGTTTATCTATACAATGGATATTATTCATCATTCGAAGAAGACAAACATATCATTCACAGCAACATGGTTAGAGCTAGAAGAATCATGTTAGCAGAAATAAGCCAGAAAGAAAAAGAGAATACGGGATGATCTCACTTATATGAGGGCTATGGGGAAAACAAACGAACAAGACAAATATAAAATAGTCAATGGAATTGAGGCACAGATCAGGAAAGAAGGGGAAGGGGATAAGTGTGGGGGAAGGCACAAAAGATAAAGATGGTTTGTGGGTGATGGGGTAGTGGGAGAGCCTTGGCGTAGACAATGATGTGAGATATATATTTGTATGTATATATATACACACACACACACACACATATATGTATGTATATATACAATCAAGAAAAAATTAGATTCAATAATAAAAAATAAAAGTTAAGCAAGAAGTACAGAATTCTCATATACTTCTTCATTCTATGCCTCAGATTTCCTGTTATTAACATCTCGCTTTTGTTGTTATAATTGATGAGCCAATGTTGACACATTATTAATTGAACTCCATAGTTTACATTAAAATTTATTCTTTGTATTGTACATTATGTGGATTTTGACAAATGTATAAAGAAATTTCTCCAGCATTATACTGTATTGAATTTCACTGCCCTAAAAATCTCTGCTTCACTTGTTCATTCCTCCAGATTTCCTTAAATTTGTGGAAACCTGATCTTTTTACTGTCTTCATATTTCTGCTTTTTTTTTCAGAACCAGTTTAATTTTTCATCAAGTAAAAGAAAAAGATAGTTAAACTTCTTTCATGTACTTTCATGACTTGAAATCATGACTTGAAAGTTCCTTCTCTTCATCATTGACCACTATTTCATTTATGGACACCAGTGTTTGTTTATCCATTCATTTTTTGAAGAACATCTTGATCCCAAGTGTTGGCAGTTACAGAAAAGAAATTATGAACTTGTCTACAGATTTTTGTGTGGACATAAGTTTTCGACTTATTTGGAAAAATGTCAAGGAGTGTGATTGCTGAATTATATGTTAAAAGTGTGCTTTGTTTGTAAGAAACTGACAAACCGTCTTCCAAAGCAACAGTACTATTTTGTATTTCTATCAGCAGTCAATGAGAATTCCTTTCGTTCTGCTTGCTCATCATAATTTGGTAGTGTCATTCTTTTGTAATTTTGTGATATATCCTAATTGTATTATCTCATTTTAAGTTTCAGTTCTCTAGTAATTTGATGCATTCAATCTGCTTATTTGCCATCTGTATATATGCTGTGGTGAGGTGTTTAGATCTTTTCCCCATTGCTGCTCATTTTAATTGGGTTATTTCTTGAAAGTTCTTTGTATATTTTAAATACCAATCTTTTATTAGATAAGTGTTTTGCAAAGATTTTCTCCCAGTTTGTAACTTGTCTTTTCATTATCTTTTTTTTTTTTTTTTTTTTTTTTTTTTTTTTTTTTTTTTTTTTTTTTTGAGTGTAGGTCTCGCTATTTTTGCCTGTGGAACTGCAGTTTCACTCATGTTGCCAAGGATACCAGCCAGACTCAAGCATTCCCCAGCCTCAGCTTCCCAGGTAGCTGGGATTACAGGCACGCACCACCATGCCCAACTATTTTTTGGAACTAGGTCTCGTTATGTTGCCCTGAACGAGACCGGAACTGCGATCCCTAACCCCAGCCACTTCATAGGCTGAAGCTTACAGGCACACGCCACCGTGCCTGGTGTCTTTTCATTATCTTTACAGTGTTTTTTGCGGAGTAGAATTTGATTTTAATGAAGACAAACTTATCAGTGTTTTTTTTATGGCTCTTACTTTCGGCGTTTTTTTAAATCATTACCAAACCAAAAATTACTTAAATTTCTCCTCAGGTTTTCTTCTGGGAGCCATTGAGTTATTGTTTCACATTTAGGTCTGTGGTGATTTTCAATTTATTTTTTTGTGAAAGACGTGTGTGTGTGTGTTTAAATATAACTGTCCAGTTGTTCTAGCACCCATTTGTTGAAAAGAATTTTTCCCTTCTCTATTGTATTGCCATTGCTGCTTTTAAAGATCTGTGTGGGTCTATTTCTAGGCACTCTATTTCTGTTCTATTGATTTGTCTTTTCTTTCCTGTCTTGAAGTCTCGTATTTTTGGTCGCTAACGTTTTTCTCTTTCAGTTTTATATTGGCTATCGTGAGTCTTTGTCTTTCTATAAACTTTATAGTCATTGTGTCAATATTTGCAAAATAACTTACTGGGATTTTTTTTAAAAAAAGTTTATATATAAATTTCACATCTCTGTGATCTCTGGGGTTCACCCCCCTCTCCCTGCTTGTTCCCACCCTTCCCCTCCCCCCCAAGTTGTGTACTTCAATTTGGTTGTTGGCTTGTTTTGACTTTTCTTCATGACTTTTTATCTTTCCCATGTCCCATATAGTAGTGTAACCATTTGGTTTCTGTCTTTTTCTTTTTGACTTGTTTCTGCTAATATGATTTCTTCTAAGTCCATCCATGTTATCATAAAATTGTCCAATTTGTCATTTTTAATTGATGAATAATATTCCATTGTGTATATATACCACATTTTTTTAATCCAGTCATGTTTTTGGGCATCTAGGTTGCTTCCATGTCCTTGCAATTATAAATAGTGCTGCAGTAAACATCTGAGTACAGGAGTCCCTTTGTACCCACATTGAAGTCTCCTTTGGGTAAATTCCCAAGAGAGCAATTGCTGGGTCATATGGTAGTTTCATTTTCATTAATTTGAGGGCCCTCCATACGGCTTTCTATAGAGGTTGGACCAGTTTACATTCCCACCAGCAGTGTAAGAGTGTCCCCGTGTCCCCTTCTCTCCACATCCTCTCCAGCACTTGCTATTGCCTGTTTTATGGATATGGGCCATTCTTACTGGTGTAAGGTGGTATCTCATTGTGGTTTTGATTTGCATTTCCCTTATTGCTAGTGACGTTGAGCAATTTTTCATGTGCCTGTTGGCCATTTGTATTTCCTCTTTGGAGAAATGTCTTTTTAGTTCTTCTCCCCATTTTATGATTGGGCTTCCTGTTTTGCTTTTAATTGTGTGAGTTCCTTGTGGATCTTCGTTATTAAATCCTTATCACTCTTGTGTAGGGCAGAAATTTTTCCCGTTCAGTTGGGCCTCTTTTAGTTTTTTCTATTGTCTCTCTTGCTGTATAGAAGCTTTTTAGTTTGATGTAGTCCCATCTGTTTATGTTTTCCTTCAATTTTTTGCCATCAGTAGATTTTTCCAGAAAGGGGTTTCTGAATTGTACTTCCTAGAGGGTTTTTCCCAAGTTTTTTTCTATGTATATTATGGTTTCAGTTCTGACATTTAAATCTTTTATCCATTTTGAGTTGTTTTTTGTACAGGTGTGAGGATGTTATCTTGGTCCATTTTTTGGTGGGTCTTAGTCCAGTGTTCCCAGCACAATTTATTGAAGAGGCTATCTTTGTTCCAATTTAACTTTCCCCCCCTTTGTCAAAGATTAGTTGACTATATGTGTGTGGTTTTATTTAAATTACTGCAATTTTGATTGAAATTTTGTTGAATCTGTAGATCAATTTAGGGGAAACGTTACATATTAGCAATATTGAATATTCTTATTCTTGAACATGGCATAGCTATTTTTTTTTTTTTTTTTTGAGACTAGGTCTTGCTGTTTTTGCCCATGGAACCACAGACTCATGTGACTTGGGGTATCACGGACTCAAGTGATCCCCAGCCTCAGCCTCCCAGGTAGCTAGGATTACAGGTGTGTGCTACCACACCCAGCTGTTTTTTGGAACTAGGTCTTGCTATGTTGTCCTGGGCAAGTCTCGAACCCACAGACTCAAGCGATTCCAGTCCCAGCCTCCCTCCATAGGCTGGGATTAAAGGCACGTGCCACTGTGCCAGGCCCAAAATTTCAGTTTTTAACTTAGAGGTTTCTCCCACCGTTCTGTTGACTTTATTGCCTAATTTTAATTTTTTTTAGAGACTAGGTTTCACTATGTTGCCCGGGGTAGTCCTGAACCTGTGGACTCAAGTGATCCATAGCCTCAGCCTCCAAAGGCTGGGATTACGGGTGTGTACCACCACACCCGATTATTTTTTGAGCTAGGTGAAGACACGGACTCAAATGATTCCTAGTCTCAGCCTTCTAAGGCTGGAATTAAAGGCGTGTGCCACTGCACCCAGCTCTTTTTAAATTCTTTTATTGATTACATATGTACATTTTTACGTGGTTGTACACCCTGAACTTCTCCCACCACCATGTCACCTGTCATCCTGATCTCATGCTCATCCCTCCCCAGACTTCGCCTGCCTGTAAATATTTTTTGATTTTGTTCTATAAGTGGTATGGTTTTAAACTTTATTTTCCCACTAAGTCATGCTGATATTTAGAATTTATTTTGCATATATCGACATTGTATCATTTGAATTTAGTAAATTATTAGTTATATCTATCTATTCCTTTGGATCTTCTATATAAGGCCATGCTATCAGAGATTAAAGATAATTTTAGTTCTTCTCAGTCTTTCTACCATCACTCCCCCCCCCCCCCCCCGGTCCCCTCTTTTATGGCATTGGCTACTACTTCGAGCATGGTAGTGAATATAAGTGGTAAGGATGGACAAGACTGTTTTATTCTCAGTTTTTTTCTGTTGCTTTTCACCATTTCCTGCAGATTCACCAGATTTCTATTTGAGATCATTCTGTTTCAGTTTGAAGAAATTCTTTTGTTGTTTCTTGTATATCTACTGGTAATGAATTCTCTTAGCTTTTGTTTGTATAAAATACTTATTTTAACTGTCATATTTAAGGGTTATTTTTGCAAGTCTTAGAGTTCTAGGTTGGTAGTATTTCTAATTTTCTAGCAATTTAAATTTATTACCTATTGTTTTGATGGAAAATCAGTTGAATGTAATTTGTACTGAATATGATTTATACTTTTTCTTTGGGAAAAAGAGATATTTTCTTTTTAATTTGAATTTTAATTGATTATATATATATTTCTTAAATCACTGTATGCCCCAAAGTACTCCCACCACCATATCACCTGTGAACCATCATCATGATCCCCCTTGTCCTCAGCCCTCCCCTGATTTTGTCTACCCTCCCTCCCCCTTCCTTGCTGTATGCATTAGTTTTGTTATCAGCTTGCTTTTCTCTTGAATTTTGATGTTTATCAGTTTTACTGTGGTGTACTTTGGTGCACTTTTATTTTTTATTCTCTGGTTTGCTGAATTTGTTGGATAAGGGTTTATTTTTTTTAAACAACTTTGGAAAATTTCTACTGTTTGCTCTTTGGCAATTTTTTCTCCCCCATTCTCGCTCTCTTTTTTAAATCTCTTTCCAAACTGTTTGATATTGCTTCACCTGTTTTTATCTCTTTAATAATGAACCTTTAGTAATGAATCTTCTTGCTTGTTTATTCTTTTTATCCATGCTTTAATTATATTGATCTCTTAAATTCAGTGTTTTTTTTTTTTTTTTTT
>PVHY01019686.1:0-26918 GCA_004024945.1 Uropsilus gracilis | reverse complement strand
CGATATCTTGGTTTGGGAGCTCAGCTACCAATCACTGGTGGTGGAGGTGTTCCCCAAGTAGAACAGATTTCCCAAGTGGATTGTCCAGATCATTTCCTCTGTTATATTAGCACTTCTGCCATGGATTCACTGCCTCATCTCTTGTAGCTTTCTTCCCCATTGATTGGTAAAGGAGGGAGCCTCATTCATGAAACTGTGGACCAGGGGTTTGTTTCCCCAACCCCAGAGATGATGAGGTAGAACCCTGTAACAGGTCACCTCAATCACTGACATCACCTTCTTACCTCAGTGCTTTCCAACACACAGCTTGTCCTACCCAGGAGGTGAATGTATCCAAGGCCCGTGTTCCTTCCTTCCCTCTCCATTATATCTGCAGCTGGAGAGACTGTTTTTCTCATCCCTAGTGCAGATCTGTTTGAGGTTGAAGTAACCTGAGTGGGACCCCCACGACCTTTACCTGAATCACAGGTGTCTGGTGCTCACCTTCTGGCCACATGAAGGCTGAGACTCGTGTCCCCAGCCTGAAACCCCTAGACCCAAGGCACTGAGACCTTGAGATCCAAGTGGTATAGTACTCATCCTATTCCTCTACCCGCAACAGTATCCTAGGTTGCGGCAAGATTGTGCTGGATTTCTCCAACATTCTGAGTCTTCCAAAATAACCTCCAATCCCACCTCCAGCCCAACTAAACTCACCGGGCCAGATTTTGAAGGTAGAGCCTACTAATCCTCTCTCCCAGCTCAAAACCCCTGGGTACCCCACCCCTACCCCCAGACACCCTCCAACCCTGAGACCACTAGACCCAAGATCCTGAGAACCAAGTTTACTTTCAGCTTTTGATACCAGTGATGCAGAAACATAGAACACCATTTTCCTTGGGACAAGTGGGAAGGGACACTCGGCACAGAGTCTGGCATGAGTGGATAAATGGGCAATGGAAGCAGCAAGAGGGCAGGAACCACCTTTGCAGGTCTCTGGCCAAGGGATGAGCTGCAATCCAGAAAAGAGACAGATTGGAATGACAAGAGACTGGATAAGGACAGAATGGAGTAGGGGACTTTTGCCCTAGTTCTGGGAAAACTGAAAAGTTAACCAGAAGTAGGCCTTTGCTGGAAAACTGAACTTGGCCTTTGCTTGAAACATGGAAACTGGAAAAACTTGGGATCTGTGTAAGCTGATTTGGAATCTGCATTTGCTGAAAAAGTTTAAAAGGTCAGGAAACTTGGAACCTTGAGAAGACTTGGAGAACTTGTTGCTAGGGCAAGAGGAGAGCTTGTTGGAAAACTGGACCTTGTGTCGTATACCTGTTTCAGGTTTGGAGTGGCATATGCCATCTTTGATCTCTGCTTCATTTTGAAATTCCTGGAGAGTGGAGGTGGATGCCATCTTTGCTACGCATGTCCTTTGGTTCAAATCTCCTGCTTCAAGCTAGGGGCAGAAGGCAGTTGCAATCTTTGTACATGTGATCTTGGAACACGTGTTTAGCACTGAGACTGAACTATGATCAGGTAAGGCAAGGGGCAAATTGTGACCTCAGGGAATCTTGCTTCACTTTTCTTTCCTTTTTGTAAATCTTGTTTTCCTAAAACCTGGTTTGTCTTGCAGGTGGGTGCAAGTGGGAAGGACTCAAGTAGTTGCTAGATTCCTATTCCAGCTTCTCCCTTTTTAAGTCTAGCTCTCTACTTATTTTCACCCAGTAACACTCTTAAATGCACACACCTTGGGTGAATCAGGAGATAGGCATTTGTATATTCAAAATGTAAAGCTAGTGCTGGGAAAAGCTGAGGGGTTCCCAGGGACCCCAAAGTGTTGAGGAGTAAAATCCATGTTACCCATCCTCAGAATTCAACCACCTGTGTCCATCAAGGCATAGAAGGCAGTCTCTTAGTGTACTCAAAGGTTATTTTCATTCGTAAGAAGTTCAAAGGGATCAAGCTCTGAAGTCAGCCATCTCTTCACGACCAACTATTTAGGCAGGCCTCAGAACTGCAGTCTCCAGAAAACAAGCCCAAGGTACCTATGACAGAAACCAAAATCAAGAGGTCAGGAAGGTCCCAGAGACCTGAGAAAGAAGGTAAGTCAAAATGCTCTGAACATAATAAATCTGCTGATTTCATACAGGTTCAACTTGCTTAAAATCAAGTTAAATTGCTTTCTACCTTCACCCCAGTTCTACTCAATAGAGCAAAACAATCCAAATTGAAATGGCACATGTGAACAAAAGAAATGGAGTACATCAAAATTCCCAGCAGTCAGTCCTTTCAAATTCAGACTTTGATAAAACCCAAGTTCTCCAAGAAGTCATTACCAGCTGTTACTCAAGGCTTCTTTCACCTCAGCCCCCAAATGACATTTGCCAACTCCACCCACCATTGCTCCACTGTTGGCTTGAAAACCCCCACAGGCAGAGATGACAAACAAAAAGACAAAGTCAAAACACCTTAACTTATCCTAACAAAGGGTGCCACAAATAGAAAGCAAAACTCTTTGTATAAGACCATAAAAATAGCACTTCTGAGTTTCAGAGATGTTTTCCAAGTACCCTCAAGTGCATCATGGAAGTAGGCCTTG
This sequence comes from Uropsilus gracilis, assembly GCA_004024945.1. Taxonomy (NCBI): domain Eukaryota; kingdom Metazoa; phylum Chordata; class Mammalia; order Eulipotyphla; family Talpidae; genus Uropsilus; species Uropsilus gracilis. The sequence goes on along the minus strand of PVHY01019686.1, from coordinate 24,346 downwards.
GAAGAAGAATATATCATATTTGTTTGTGTTCATGTTGTTTTTTTTTTTAATTCATGGCACATATATATTTTACTTCATTGTTTATTCCATGGTTCTCCCACCACCTTATCAGTTATGAACCATCATCTTAATCTCTTGTGCCCATCCCTACCCTGATTTTACCCCCTCCACCTCCACTTCTCTTGCTCTATGCTTTCATTCTGCTAACAGTGGCTTTTAAATTTTCATTGTTGTAGGAGAAAACCAAAAACCACATGATCATATCAATAGAAGCAGAGAAAGCATTAGATAAAGTCCAACACCCATTAAGATCTGGAACCAGGCAAGATATGCCCACTCTCTCCACTACTTATTAACATCATATTGGAAGTTCTAAGTAGGGCAATAAGGCAAGAGAAAGACATAAAAGTAATACATATAAAATGAGAAGATTTAGGCTATTGTTATATGCAGAGGATATGTTTCTCTTATAGAGAACACCAAAAGTCTACAGAAAAACTACTCGAAACAAAAAAACAGTTTGGTATGGTAGACGGTTTCAAAATCAACACACAAAAGTCACATCCCATTTACCATTGCACCAAAGAAAATAAAATACTAGCAAAACATGTGAAAGAAATATACAAAGAAAACTTGAAAACCCTACTAAATGTCACAGAAGAAGACTTAAGGAAATGGAAAGACATTTCCTGCTCATAGATTGGAAGAATAACCTCAAAATGGCCAGCCTACCAAAAGCAATCTACAGATTCAACACAAATTCGGTAAAAATTCCAAACCATTTTTTAAAGAGATGGAACAAAATTACTGGAATTCATATGGAATAACAAAAGACCTTAAATATCAAAAAGCCTCTCAAGCAAGAAAAGAGAAAATGGCGGTATCACTAATCTAGGCTTCAAATTATACTACAAAGAAATAGTAATTAAAACAGCTCATTACGGGTACAAGATAACTTTCTGATCCATTCGTCTCTTTGAGGGCATCTGCTTTGTTTCCATGTCCTAGTAATTGTAAATAGTCTGCAATAAACCTCTGAGCACAGGCATTCTTTCAAATTAGTGTTTTTGCATCATTTGGGTACATTTCCAGAAGTAGGATTGTTGGATCGAATGGTAGTTTCATTTTCAGTAGTTTGAGCATCCTCCATACAGCTTTCCATAATGGCTGGACCAGTTTACATTCCCACCAGCAGTATAAAAATGTTCCTTTCTTTCCACATCCTTGCTAAATTTGTTGTTGCCCCCCCCCTTTTTTTTTTTATATGAGCCATTGTTAGTGTTGTGAGGTGCTATCTCATTGTGGTTTAGCATTGCATTTTTCTGATTATAAAGCACTGGGTGCAGAGTTGCGAGAAAAGAAAGATGAGAGAGACTGACACAGTCAAAGACCATGGGCTACTGGAAGTACTTCCAGTATTGGTTTATTACCCTGATGGCCAGGTTTTTATAGGCCCAGGGTAAGGGGGGAATAAAGGTGGCCAAGGGAATGTTTTACAACCTATTAACTAGGGAAGACTAATGCCTAAGTTACAATAGAATTGGGTAAAACCTTAGTTCCCATGAGATAATGGTGGGCAGGGCATTCACCCATAAACTTCTTGGTAACGCCCAAGGAATGTTTCTTAAGGTAAACGTGGGAGGAATGAAGAAGCTGCTCTCTGCTCTTCTTACATCCATCATGCCAGGCCTGTCTTCAGTGTTCTGAAGTCAGATAAGAGTGAAATGAAATATTCCTCATTTCACAGCATGAGACCAGTCCAGTCTCAACTGGCAGTCTCTGATATCTACCCCTTTAGTTTACTTAAGAGACATTAATATTTAGCATTTAACAGCTTAGAAATTAAGTGAGCCCCCAAATTTAAAAGATTTAATCACACAAATTGAGCAGCCTTAAGGTTGTACAGCCTCAAAACAATTAAATGAGATACAATCTCTGGTGTTTGTTCAGTAAACAAGTTGTGGTTTTGGCAAATATAATATGGTGTTGAGACTAATTAAATTTACAATTTATGCTAGGTTTAACACAAATACTAGTAAAATTACATTGACAGCATAGAAAAAGCAAACATTTTATAATACATAAATTCCCAATTTTTTAAATCTTTTTGCAATGCATCCATTTTATGCTGCAGTTAGTGTTCCTCATCAGCCTGTTCCTGGGCAGCTGCGCCATAGGTCATCAGTACGTTTAGCTGTGGGGACCTCAGGGCAGCAAGAGATGGCTGGAACAGTGGCTGTTGCTGGGTCCATGAGCACAGATTTTCTCTTTGGTCCATCTGTAACTCTCCCATTCATTTCTGCATTTCACCAAGGCTTAATTCATCGGATCAGCATCCATTGTTCTCTATTTTCTGTAATAATACAAACAGAACTTCTCTTTTTTGTCATGTATATTGAAGTGCACTTTAATTTTGATGTGAATTATGCTACAATAATAGCATGAAAATCCCAATTTCCAGAAATTTATACCTTTATATTTGTCTTGTTTTTTTTGTTTGTTTTCTCAAGTCAGAGAAAAAAATATAAAAACTTTTGAAGTACTTTGGAGTGTGGATTTGTTACCATATTCTAGGTAATTTTTATTAAGATTTTTTAAAACTAGACCAAACTTTTATTAACATGATTAATTAAACCTATGAAATAATGTGATATAAAAAGTTTTACCATATTTTATTATAATGTGGTTATTTTGTATATTTTTATTAGGTATATGTAATAAGTGAACTCATTTGTTAAACCTACTTTTTAAGACTTGAGACATTTTATGTTGTATATGGAACCAAACACTTTGTAGTTACAAACAACTAAGATATTAATATTTAATTTTTTGTTTTAGCCAAATTAACATGTTCTCATGTATTTTAAAGTATACTTTAATTTTGATGTGAATTAAACTACAATAAACATAGAAAACCAAATTACCAGAAATTTCTACCTTTATATTTTAATGTTTTGATAACAACACACCTGTAAACTATAAGATTGACTATCATTAACTTTGATTATGTAGTTATTAAGTTAAGTAAATAAACTTATTCTCCTAGAATACATAGATTTGGGGGTATTTAACATCATCCGTATTATTCTACAAATTGCTCATCTTCTTTGATTTTAACACCTACCCTATAACCTCTAGAAAACATTCAAGTCATTCAGTATTTAACACCCACCGTAATACTTGTACAAAATGCTCATCTGATTTTTCTCTCCCTGAACATTTCCCCTTACTTATGAAATCTGATTAAAAGAAAAAAAAAAAAAAACACTTTCTGACTTTAACTTTAAACTTCTTCCCTTGGAAGAAGATTCCAAACAATTCACTAGCATTTCCACTCTTCACCTGCTATTGGTATGCAAAGATCAGTTACCTGCTTCTACCAGCTCTCTTCCTCTCTCTCAGTCCTAAAAAAGAAAACTTAGAAACACAGTTTAAAACTTTAGACTAATTTGCCTCAATTTACCCTCTTCTAAACTCCTGTGAATTCTTTCCACCATCTCCAGCCTTCTCACCAAAATCCCAAGTCAAAGCAAGACTCTCAGAGTAGAGACTAATTTATTTCTAACAAAGTGATTACCTAATACTACAAAAGAAATATATAAATAAAATCGCAGATTACTTCAACATTGTCCAAAACCTTTCTCAACATTGTCCAAAGTCCTTTCCCAAGATTGTCTAAAAATCCTCAGTCTCTCAATCCTGATCATCTCACCAACATCAGTCAGTCAGATTTCATCTCCAGATGCTCAAAGCCATTTTCCTTTGGCTGCTCTTTTGACACACTTCTTTCACATACTCCAACTCTTCCATGCTGTCTTCTCTTTGTCGTCCTCCTCCAGGAAAACTCTATAGTACCGGATGAGCAGGTACTGCTCAGGCCTGTATTTTGCAAGGTCTCTCACAGACTCAAGTTAAACTCAGCAAAACAAACTCCAACACGGAGTTCAAGTCTCCAAACTCCTTAGCTGCCTTTAACACACATGCTCATAACTTTGGTCAGCCAAAGGCTGCAGGCTCCAGGCCTTGGCCACATGACCAAGCTCATATGGCTCACATCTTCATCCTGCAAAGTTCCTGACCATCCCACAAAATGGCCGAAGTGCATCCCAAATCAGAATTCTAATCTCCATCCCTTTCTTTGTTTCAGATCTCTTTATATATCCTTATTTCCTGCCTTCCAGGAACAGCTCCTGAATTATTACATTACAAAAAAAAAAAAACCTGTTTAACTTCTTCCTTTCCCTTGTATCTTTCTGAAATGAAATTCTATCGAGGCCATTCTCCCATTCTAGAATATCTTCCTTTCACTGACAGCTATGGCTTCACCTCCCTTTGGTCCGTTCTCATATAAAATTATAGTGACAAATCTTAGTTTTACTTGGAGGATAGGGGGATAAATCCCTGAGATGACAATGATGTGAAATTTATATAAAATAAATTTTAAAAAAGAATTAATAAAAATGAGTTTCTACAGGTTATCATGCCTTTGTATATAAACTTAGTGAATAAATAAGTAACTGATTCATTCACTACTTGACTAATCAACAGCTAAGGCACCACCTACCTGATCATATGGCAGTCAGGTCTTTAACCCAATGGGATGCAGACCAACAGGTTGCGAGTGTCTGCAAGCCCTGCTACCTGACTATTCACTTTTCCTCCAAGGGAAGCTGGATTTGCATCCTGGACTCCTTTACATCAACTCTTTACCATCTGTGGACTAGAGAGTCCAATCTTGACTGCATAATGGGCATCCTGTCCTGTTTCCCAATCCTTCTTTGCTTCAACATGTTTCAGTGGGGCTGAACAATGCTGCCTGTCTTGGGGTTGGTGAGCTCATCACCTGTTGAAGTTTTATCTTTTTTTTTTTTTTAGACTATGATTTGCTATTTTTGCACATGGAACCATAGGCTCACATTGCCCATGGTACCATGGACTCAAGCAATCCCCAGACTCAGCTTCCCAGGTAGCTAGAATTACAGGCACGCACCACCAGTCCCAGCTATTTAAGGGACTAGGTCTCACTATATTGTCCCAGCAGGACTTGAACCGCAATCTCCAGACCTTGCTGCAACTCCAGAAGCTGTTGCTTACAAGTATGCGCCACCATACTCAGTCTTTTGCAGGTGTTTCTTTACCACACAGGTCAGGTCAAATGAAGGGCAAAGTGTGGCCCTTGCAGTCACCCTTTCACAGTTTATAGTGTCCTAAGAGAAGGCTGATGGGACCCCTAAAAGCAACAAACTCCTCAAACTTTGTCAGAGTCCTGCTAATGATATAGACTTTCTCATTATTAGCCTATGTGGTTTACAAGCGCTGCCTCTTTTATTCAAAAAGTTCAGTTTGTATTTATATATATATAAATACATTTATAAAGCTATATATATTTATATTTGTATCAAACTGCTAATAAGAAACTGAATTTAATAATCCAAAGTCAACTGACCACCTGGAAGTAGAAGGTAAAATTTCCCATTCAGGTTACCAGATTAAATGAATGAATTTGAACCCAGTTTAATTTAACTTTCAAATAAGCAACAAATAAGTGCATGTTGTACAACATTGGGAAGGTACTCACCCTGCAAAATATTAGTGTTCAACTGTATCTGAAGTTAGCTTTACTGGGGGCCCTGTATTATATCTGACAACCCTCGTTCCCATGGCCGTTCATGGTCAGAATGCCCTAAGAAACACCCCCTGACAATTGGTCCCCAGGGTGATGTCTGGGACACTCAGCCTTGACATTAGCAGCTTTTCTATATGTGAACTGTTCACCAGCATTAGATCAAGAGCTATGGGGCATTCCGCGGGACGGCTTCCATGTGACACCTCTTGCTTGGGATTCCCTGGACCAGGAAGTGTGCAGCCAGCACATGGAAAAACAAATATCACTGAAGTCAGTCAGCACATTTTTACACAGATAGGCTAATTACAAAGAACTTTCCTATTAAGTTTTCACTTGATTCCTCAACATTCCGGACTAGGGTGAGGTCAGTACTCTCTGCTGAAATGAGAAAATACTCAGGTAACATTCATCTTGCCAGTGCCTGTTGAGAATAGATTTGTACGTCAAGGATGGCTAGAGACTCTTAAGACTGGCTACAGGCAGCCAGGTTCCTGAGGGAACCCACCCGGCCCTTCCCCCACCCAGGTGAGACATCAGAAGTCACCAGCTCCAGTTCCAGGCCTCTGGGAGGGAGCCATCCCAATGCTGCCTTCACCACCATCCCTGGGAGCCAGCCCCCACATCCAGGTTCCTGTGGAAAAACACCTGACCCTTCCCCCACCCAGGTGAGATGCCGGAAGTCACCAGCACCAACTCCAGGCCTCTGGGAAGGACCCATCCTCACACCACCTTCACCGCCATCCCTAGGAGCCAGCCTCCTCAGCCAGTTTCCTGAGGAAACCCACCTGACCTTTCCCCCACTCAGGTGAGACACCAGAAGTCACTGGCGCCGGCCTCACAATTGGTGATGGCACAAATTACTAAATTAAACTACAGATTTTTCAACCTGGAAAACATTCCCATCAGCATGCTGACCAACACGAGATCCATGGTTTCTCAATAAGTAGAACAAGTTAGAAAGCAAAACACAGTAAGGAGAAAAACTTTCGACAGTCAAGCAAACCCTACAGGAAATAATCCATCACCAACAAAGAAAAGACAATCTCCAGAAAACACCAAAGAAAACGTTGAAGAAATGAGGTGTATCTCAGAAAAAGATTCCAGCATCAACATGATAAATGCACTCCAACAATTAAGAGAAGAATTAGGAAAAATAGGACAACATTATGATAGAAGCATTTAATGCACTAAGTGAAGAAGTAGAAACATATAAAAAAGAAAGCATCAATATGTATAACTGAATCAATGAACTGAAGAATGAAAATGAATCCCTAAAACTGAAATTGAAAGAGACACAAGATTTAAGGGTTGCAATAGAAGAGCTCAAAAATGCACAGAAAAGCCATGGAAGCAGATTAGATAAAATAGAAGAATCAATCAGCACACTTGAGGATACAGAAATAGAGAGGACAAAGAAAGAAAAAGGAGAAAGAGAGAAACTAAAAGGACTGAAGACAAGCTCAGAGATATGTCACATTCCTTAAAAAAAACAAACATAAGAGTAATAGCAACCCCAGAAGAAGAGGATAGAGTCATGGGAACTGAAAGGCTTTTCAATATAATAATAGAGGAGAATTTCCCAATTCTGAAAAAAGAAATGAAAAAGATATACAGGAAGCCAAAATGACACCAAACTACTTTAATGAAAGAAAAGCCACAGCAAGACAGGTCATTGTAAAACTTCCAAGAACCCAAGATAAGGGAAAAATAATGAGAATGGCTAGAGAAAAGAAACAGATAACCTACAAAGGAAAATCCATTAGACTGATCTCTGATTTTTCTGAAGAGACACTCCGAGCAAGGAGAGAACGGAGTCACATCTACAAAAAACTCCAAGAAAAAATGTGCCAGTCAAGAATACTCTACCCTGCAAAGCTATCCTTACTCTATCAAGAAAAAAAAAGAACCTTCTCCGACAAGCAAAGTCTCCAGAAATTTGCTACCACTAAACCCCCACTCGAAGAAATTTTGCAGGAGGCCTCAGGATCAAAATCATAAGAAGGATAAATTAAAAAAAGACTAAAGCCCCAAATACCAACGCAAACATCAATAATCACCCTAAATGTCAATTGTTTAAACTCAGCACTCCAAAGACAGAGTTGCAGAGTACATCAGAAAACAGAACCCAACATTCTGCTGCTTCCAAAAAACACATATCATCTCTAAGTATATGCATAGACTGAAGGTGCAGGGCTGGAAAACTACACTACAAGCAAACGGCCCCCACAAGAAAGCAGAAGTTGCCATTCTTGTATCAGTCAGAGCAGACTTCAAATTAACAAAAGTCACAAAATATAAAGATGGCAACTATATAATAGCTAAAGAGTCAATTCACCAAAAATGTATAAAAGTAATCAGTATATACACACCTAATGAGGGAGCACCAAAATTCATAAAACAACTACTAGTAGAACTGAAATCAAATATTGGTGAGAATGCATATGTGATAGGAGATTTTAACACTCCACTCTCAACAAGAGACCAATCAACAAAACAGCAACTACACAAAGAAACAAAAGCTTTAAAGGAAGAGCTAGACCAGATGGACCTAATAGATATATATAGGACACTACACCCCCATGGAAAAGAAAACACTTTCTTTTCAAATGCACACGGTTCATTCTTTAAAATTGATCTTTTATTAGGCCACAAGACAAACCTGAACAAACACACAAAGATTAAAATAATACCAACCTTTTTCTCTGATCATAAAGGCATCAAATTAGAAATCAACAATGAAAAGAAAATAAAGAGATTAAACACTACATGGAGACTGAACAACAGGCTTCTGGAAGATCACTGGGTAAAAGAGGAAATCAAAGAAGAAATTAAAACCTTCATGGAGGCAAACAACAACAACGACACAACCTTCCAACATGTGTGTGACGCAGCAAAAACAGTATTAAGAGAAAAGTTCACAGCAAAACAGGCACAAATAAAAAGAATTGAAACAGCCCAAAGAAATACTCTAATCTCCCAAATTGAGGACTTAGAAAAACTGCAATAAAACAATCCAAAAACAGCAGAAGACAAGAAATAAGAAAAATAAAAGCAGAGATTAATGAAGTAGAAACCAAAAAGACCATGGAGAAGAGAAACAAAACCAAAAGCTGTTTCTTTGAAAAAGTAAATAAAATTGACAAACCCCTTGCAAAACTTACCAAGAAAAGAAGAGAGAAAACTCAAATCAATAGGATCATAAATGAAAAGGGAGATATTACAACAACCCAGCAGAAATCCAAGAGATTATTAGCGACTACTACGAACATCTATACGCAAACTAATACAGCAACCTGAAAGAGATGCACAAATTCCTAGAACAATACAGTCATCCAAAATTGAACAAAGAAGAAATAGAAAACTTAAACAGGTCAATCACAAGCAGTGAAATTGAGACAGTCATCAGAACTCTCCCTAAAAACAAGAGCCCACTTCCAGATGGTTTCACAAATGAATTCTACCAAACATTCAAAGAGGAACTAAAACTAGTATTGCTAAAACTCTTTCAAAAAAATGAGAAATAAGGAAAGCTACCAAATACTTTCTATGAAGCAAACATTACACTAATTCCAAAACCAAATAAAGATAGTGCAAAGAAAGGGAACTACAGACCAATCTCCCTAATGAACACAGATGCAAAAATTCTAAACAAAATCCTGGCAAACTGAATCCAACATTGCACAAAAAGGATCATCCATCATGACCAAGTGGGGTTCACCCCAGGGGCACAGGAATCAACATAATCCACTATATCAACAAAGAAAAAACAAAAACAAAAACCATATGATCATATCAATGGATGCGGAAAAAGCATTCAATAAAGTTCAGCATCCTTTCATGATGAAAGCCATGGAAAAAATTGGTATAAAAGGAACTTACCTGAACATAATAAAAGCTATATATGACAGACCCACAGCAAATGTCATCCTCAATGGGGAAAGACTGAAACCATTCCAATTAAGGTCTGGAACCAGGCAAGGGTGCCCACTCTCTCCACTCCTTTTCAACATAGTTCTGAAAGTCCTGGTTAGAGTAAGACATAAACGGAATTCGAGTAGGGAACAAAGAAATAAAGTTATCATTATATGTGATGACATGATTCTCTATGTAGAGAACCCAGAAAAATCGACAGAAAAGCTGATTGAAATAATAAACCCATTCAGTAAGTTACGTAGCTGGATACAAAATCAATACACAAAAATCAACAGCATTCATTTATGCAAAGAATCAATCAGAAGAAGAGGAAATTTTTTTAAAACACCCCATTTACCACTGCACCCAAGAAAATCAAATACTTGGGAATTAACCTAACAAAAGACGTAAAAGTCCTATACAAAGAAAACTATAAAACATTCTTAAAAAATAGAATCTGATGTTTAAAAAAAATGGAAAGACATTCCTTGTTCATGGATCGGAAAAATCAGCATTACCAAAATGGCCATACTACCAAAGGCAATCTACAGAATCAATTCAATACCAATAAAGGTCCCAATGACATATTTTAAAGAGATAGAACAAAAATTACCGAAATTCATATGGAACAACAAAAGACCCCGAATAGTCAAAACACTTTTGACAAACAGAAAAGAGAATGGAGGTATTACTATTCCAGACTTCAAACTATACTACAAAGCCATAATACTTAAAACAGAATGGTACTGGTACAAAAACAGACAGACCAAAGATCAGAATCGAATACCCAGAAATAAAACCACACATATACGGTCAACTAATCTTTGACAAAGGACCAAAAAACATACCATGGAACAAGGATAGCCTCTTTAGTAAATGGTGCTGGAAAACTGGATCAAAACTTATAAAAAATTGGACCAAGACAACACCCTCACATCCTGTACATACAAAATACTGTGATCATTTCATTTTACTTAACATAATTATGGGAAAAAAGGTTAGAATTTCAGAGTTCCTAGAATTCTTTTCAAACCATAAAAATTGCTCTTCAGAAGGTACAGTGCGAAAATCCTAATATCTTATTTCTAAACAATTCTTAATACTCTTAAAAACATAAACAGGATTTTTCAAAATATTTAATTGTTAAAATCCCATTTATTACAAAATTAAAGAATTTGTTAGAAATAAATTAGTCTGCAATCTGAGAGCCTTGCTTTGACTTGGGATTTTTGTGAGAAGGCTGGGGATGATGGAAAGAACCCAGGAAGTTTAAAAGAGGGTAAATTGAGGCAAATTAGTCTAAAGTTTAAACTCTGTTTCTAAGTCTTTCCTTTTTAGGCCTGAAAGAGAGGAAGAAAGTTGAGAAGCAGGTAGCTGAATTTTGCATACCAATAGTAGGTGAACCGTGGAAATGCTAATTACCTGTTGCTAACTAAAGTCATAGATGCTCTTGAATATCATGTACTAACATTAATCTAACTATCATTTAGGAAATTTTAATATTCCATAAAAAACTGCCAACAGTCATTCTGATCAGGTGTGCTACTCCTGATCAGGTGTACTCCCCCTACCCCCCTTTGTGTCCTGTTTAAGATTGCAGATTTCAAAGACAGGTATGCTAAAATGTGAGAATGACCTTAGTTGGAATTTCCCTTCAGGGAGAGGCAGGGGGAGAAAGAAGTGAAATGGTCAAGGTGAATCAGGTTTCCTGGAAGGGGGGAAATCAGGATATATAAAGGGTGTGGAAACAAAGAGAAGGATTCCCGATTCGAATTTTTCAGAGGCAATATGGAGATTGGATAGAGAGAGATTCAAGATGTGAGCCATGTGAGCTTGGCCATGTGGCCACGGGGGCCTGCAACCCTTGGCTGGCCCAGGCTGGCAGCATGTGTGGTGAATGCAGTTAAGGAGTTTGCAGATTTGAACTCGTTGTTGGAGTTTGTTTTGCTGAGTTTAACTTGTGTCTGCAAGAGGCCATGCAAAAGACAGGACTGAAAAGAAAGTGAACTTGGCTGGGTCCGGTACCATGAAGTACCTGCTACCTGAAGGTGACAAGAAGAACACAGCATGGAAGACAAGAGGAGCAAGCCAAAGGAGCAGCCAAAGGAACATGCCTTCAAGTGTCTGGAGATGAACTCTGATTGGACATTGGTGAGATGATCAGGACTGAGAGACAGGATTTTTGGGCAATCTGGGGAAAGGACTTTGGACAACGCTGAGAGAGGTTTTGGACAATGTTAAAGTCATCCGAGTCTTACATATTTCTTTTGTCATTATTAGGATAATTAGAAATCATTTTGTTACAAATAAATTAGTCTGCACTGATAGTTTGCATTGCTTTGGTATTTTGGTTGAGAAGGCTGGGGATGGTGGAAAGAACCCACAAGTGTGGAGTTTAAACTGTGTTTTTAAGTTTTTCTTTTCTGCAGTTTTTGGAGCTGAAAGCAGAGTGCAGCTGTCTGGCTTTTGCGTATCAATGTTAAAGGTGATCAGTGCAAATGCTAATAAACAGTGTGTAGCCTGCTTCCTAGGGAGAGAAGCAGGCCTAGATGTGGCAGCCTCAAGGTAAATAAAGGTAAATGGCCTGCTTCTAGCCTGCTTCGAAGAGAGAAGCAGGCCTTTATGTGTTTAGTCAAATGTAAAAAGCCCTTCATGGTCAAGCTGTTTCAATTCCAAGTAAAAGAATGTGACTTAGTGTCTCCAAAAACATTCTGACTTAATAAAGAGCAAAAGTGACACCACCATTCAAAAATTGGTAACAAAGTTCATTCTGATTACCAAGATGAGATTAAGGTTATGCTGTCCCAATGTGACTTCCATAACATCACAAAAAACCAGTTAGTTATCTTAACTGCCAAGTCTGACTTACCCACTAGATCCATAACCAGATAAAAAACAATCTATAAAGACAATTCAGATGCTTTCAGGTAAAAAAGGCTTCAGTAAAAACCTCTTAAGATTAATTATAAAAGGTATAAGTTTTAAAAAATTATTAAACACTGATATAAACATGCCTGTCTTCCATAACACATGTGGCCATCACATAGCCTATGCAAAACATGCCCCAAAACAATCAGATGAAATGGAAATATAAGCTTCTTCCGACAAGTTAAAAACAGTCAAAAATAGCTACTATTTAAAAATTCTGAGTAAAAACAAAAGTAAACACAAATTAATAATACAAGAAATTTAAAAGATGTCCATAAAATTGAGACATTTTAAACCAATTCAATTTAATACTAGCTATTAAACAACTAAATATAAATATGCTTGTATCAAAAGGTCAGTTGCTTAAATATAAAAAAGGGGAAAATGGACCAATCTCTAGTTAAAATCTCCATGTCGCTCTTGCAAAAACATTATTGGCCATTAACATTTTCTCAAAGGGAGGTCCACAAGTCAAAAACATCCATGAAACTCATTTTACTAAAGATTCATACAAAAGGAAACAAAAAGTTAAGCTAACCCATATGGCAAGGCAAAAAAAACAAACAAACAAAAACCAAAACACAACAAAAAACAAAAAATGCCTGTTGATCAAACTGGTCCAGTCCAGCAAAAAATTGTAGGTTGGGAGGTAGGTTTCTTTTTATCTGATTACAGAAAACAAAAGATGGTGACTCCATCCTCTAGTCAAACCTGTCTAATTCCAGAAATGACAAGAAGACACACAAACCTTAAACCCTAGTCCCATGGGAAACGGTAAAGGGGTTGATTTATCAAGTCCAACAAATGGGAAAAAAATAAAAGGATTTGAAAGTTCAAAAACTGGAGATAACCAATGATATACCTAATACAATTTGTACTGTACCTCAAAATAGCAGATTCAAAGTTCAAAAAAATTTACTTGTATGTTTCCTTCACCTAGATATTTTCCAAATCCTACAAAGATAAGAACAAGGACTGCATTCTTTTGGTATAAACTTGCTGGATGAGAATAGTAGGTAAAATTCAGTTAAAGCATAGCTAATAAAAAATTAAGACCTATAGCAAAAATGGACAATTGTCTTTTCCTTCCCAGCCCCAAGGCCGGCATGGCAATCATGCATCCCTAAGTGAGCTCATCTCACCACCAAAAACTTCTCCTTTCCAGAAGGATTAATATCCAATTCCCCAAGGTTCTCATTCCAAGCTCACTAACAATCTAAACTTTCAGATCCTTGCAACAAATCTCCTGGCCCCTCACATGCTCTGTGCAAGGCATAAGACCACTGATAATTTATGACAATTCTACAACAAAAATCAAAAGAGATAACTATATCCTTCATGTACAACAGAGGGTTAATAACAGCAATGTGTCAGTGCTAACTTGTGTGCAGCCTCCTTATACATAGTGGATCTCTAATGCTAATTTTAATATGATCACTGTTTTGGGGATAAGGTTATCACCTCATGTCAAAATTCTTCCAAAGAGGATACTTTCACCTTCTTTTGCTTCCTCCCTCTTAACAAGTTTTGATTTCAGTTCATCTTAATGAACTATGGTTGGATGTTTAGCCAAGGCTCATCGTAGATGTTGTAGCCTGCTTACTAAAGCACCCATGATAAACATTCTTCACAACCTTAGTGTCACCGATATTTGTGCTCCTTGCCCTGGCCACAGGCACTGTTACAGAGGTCTCCTATCATGCTGAGATCCAAACAGCTGAATGAACGTCTCATTGATAAACAACACAACTGTCATCTATGATTCAACACTTGACCAGCAGACATCAACTGCAGCATAAGACTGACTCATTGCAAAAAACAAAACAAAACAAAACAAAACTGGACTCCATACAAATTGTTTGAGACAACTGCATCCTTAAACTTGCTTAATTTTGTCTTCCTTTAACTCTTTAAATTGGGGCACTCATTTAATTTGTAATTTGTTGATTGTTATTGTTATGCTGACAATTATTATTCTCTTGCTGTGATTAATGTGCATCTCCCACCAACCTGCTAAGGTCTCTTGGGTCATTTGAAAAGTTAAAAAAGCAGGAAATGTGGAATGTGGAAGCAGGTAGAGAGATGGAGCTTCAGCTAAGACAAACACCTCCTATCTCTCTAGCTCCCTCTGGCACACTAGAGGGTGGTCCATAGCACATCTCTCACCTGGAACCCAGCTTCCTAACCTCTTTGGAATGTCCCAAGAGACATATGACCTGTTAGTAATAACTGTTACCCCCAAAGGCAAATTCTCTTGTTATCGCGCATCCCCGTCCTGCCTGCTGAATGCCATATAATCTTTGCTACTTCCTCACTGCATCATTGTAACTTTTCCTAACTGGGGAATATAAGGGATTTCTCCACTTCAATAAAGTGGAACCTGGACATGCTTCCCAGGATCCCCATTCTGTGGGCTAGCCTCACAGATCGCTATCCATCTCTTCTACCTCAATTTCTTCTTCATTCCACCTACAGTAGAGCCCATTGCCATGGAGGGCAGGGGTTGTATTGTGGGGGTGGGGCTAGTAAGCCAACTATAGTGAGATGATGCCAAAACAAATATAAGGGTAGGAAATGACAAGGCAGTGGCCAAGCAAAGTAATGTATATCAAATGTAATACAGTGTCTGTCTTGAATCTGTCTACCAAGCTTGTTCTAACCACACCCTGATGTGCTCTGATGACTTATCTGTACACACTGAACTTCAGATCCTCAGAGGGTTGGGGCCCTTCACCTGGTTTCCCTTCCTCGTGGACTTCTGGTTCTACCAATATGGGGCACCATCAGGACAGTAGAAGGGAAAGGAAGGAGAAAGTTGCAGCAGAGAGTAGTGATTTCATCCACCCTGCTCACACTCACACCCCTGTTTGTATTGTGGTTTAGACAGTGATAGAACTCCCACAACCCATGTCTTTAAAAATGGAGGCCCACCTCCCTGTCACCAGTCCTCTGAGTCTCCTCTTGCTTCTTCTGATCTTGGTTTGTGGAGGGGAGAGCATCCTGCTCTCTCTGGGAAGGAACATCAATACCTCTTTACTTCTTCACCCGCCATCTCTGTGGTCATCAGATTCTCATTATTAAACCACGTGAGGTGTGCTGTTTCTTCTGATGGAATCCTGGCATAATCCTATTGCCTTTCTTGCTTTTAACCTAGTCTGATTTCTCTCTTTTGACGAGCATATTTGAAATGAAGTGACCCTTGGACCCTGGCTAGGACTTTCAGACTTGTTTCATTTGCTTGACCTGAATTGTGAACTTGCTTGTCTGCTATTTTAGAAGACATAAGTACAGTGACTTTTATTTTCAAAATAAAAAAGAGGATATATGCTTTGAAAGGAATTTTTTGAACAAATGATTCACTTCATGAAGAAAAACACTTGAAATAATTATTTTATAAGTAATAATGCACTCAAAACACCATCATCTTAATTTTTTTAATTACATGAAATTAGGAGAATCCGTGAAAACCCTGTGTGTTACTGTTTTGCAACCCTCCTGTTCACGTGGCCAATCACGGTGCAGGCATCCCGAGCTGGGTAGATCCTTTGCTGGTTCTAGCAATTGCACAGACACACTGGACAGGGCAGGGCCAGGGTCAGGGCCAGGGTGGGCTAGGAGGCAAGCAAGCCCCTCCAGTCCCCCAAGAATCTCCATATTCTTTCTCTGGTCTCTTTCTCCCTCTGGCATTTTCTCACATTTTCTTTTTGCCATGCTCTCTCTTGTGCTCTTTCATGTGCTCTCTTACCTGGGGCAACATTACCCCTTTTTTGCATCCTCCTAGGCCCAGGTGCACCCTCTCACACATGTGCATAACCACCGGCCTAGGTTTGTACAATCACAGAGAGCACACGGTGCCACAGGTGCGGGTTCTAATTGTGGTTTGTGGTGAAACCACAGTGTTAGGAACCAACAAGACAGAAAGATGACACCAGTGACTGAGGTGACCTGTCACAGATTCCTGCCTGCATTCATCTGTGACCCTGGGAGTTCAAACCCCAGGCCCACAGCAAGTACAGCATTTAAGAGGCTCCCTCCATTGCCAATCAATGGGGGAACAAAGCCACCACAAGTGGCTGTGGCTCCATAGCAGAAAGCTGACAAGAGAGAGGAGGGGAGCTTGACGAATCACCTGGGAAAGTCTGCCCCAACAGCGAACATCTCACTGCTTACTACTAGAAGTTACAGTTGCAAAAGAAGAAGTCGCAAAACCAGCAACAGGTTGCAGATGCCGGAAGGGATCCCGAAGGAGGGTACCACATCTGCGCTACAAGTCCTGATGTGCCTGACCTGATGATCTGCCTCAGGTACTCCTGGAGTTCTGAGCAGCCTCACCTGTTGCTGTCCAGGAGGGCAAGTAACCACCCAGGGTAAAAAAAAAATGACATAAGGAAATATTTTGAAAACAAAAAAGATTAAAAGTCCTGTGGGTCAAACATGGTTCAAAAGCTTGCAGGATAGGAGTTGGTGTGACCAGAGGGGGGAAGAATGGGAATGGGGTAGGGGGTGTGGTGGGGAATAAGGGATACAGTACAACCATGCACACATGACCAATGTACGGTAATTACAAAATAAAAATATTTTAAAAAAAAGAAACTGTGAAAATGAGCTAGAACTCATAAAGTCAATGGGAATCCATGAAGATAGTCTGTGTCTGCAAAGTTCTGTGAGAATTTTTCTAGTGACTAATGCTAACCCAAAATCATACAAGAAAGGGAATGCTGGGAAACAGGGTTCTAGCCTCACTAATGATGCAGCACAAAATCATGGCCACACCATCTGCCATCCGTGTTTGAATTCATGGTGGAACCCATTATGCCCAAAGTGTCTCTTGCAAGGATACAGGTTGGATTTGAAGATGTCATCCACTTTATGAGTCTCAGTTTGAAGATACCATGTTGTTCGAAAAGAACAGGGGGATGGGGGGCACCTGGAGAAATCCCCCATCCAGGGTGATTGTGTGAGCTCATGCATTGAAACAGTCACTGTTTTCAATGGACACAAGGAAAATTGTATCAGCTGTAAAATTGGAGAAGCTCAAGAAGGGTTCTGGTGGTGCCCACCATTGGCTCCAGTAACTAGCATCCCTTGTCATCAGATAACGGACCTGCCATACCCTGGACCTTCCTTCACTCTCCCAGGCTGTCACTAGCTTTCAGTCTCACCAGTGTGCTGCTTGATCCTGCTGTTACCGAACACAGCCATAGGGGTGCCAGCATGGTGAGGGTCCAGAAAAGCACAGGAATAGAATCAGACCTTCTGGTGCCAGGAGTCCCTGATTTCTATGCGTCGGGAATTTATTTTGACCCCCCACTCTAGGTCAGTATTTTCTGAAACATGGGGAAGGAGACCAAGCAATTGTCCCATAGTATGTCAATCTGCTCAGAATCGGCCACATACTTGGCAAAGGCACTGGTTTTTAGGGACTTCTAATGCTGGCAGGCAATCACTGTATGTGAAAGTCCTTTGCCCCTGGGTGTGGCAAATGCTTCTACCATTCATGTCATGCTGCTCACCTCTGAGCTGAGGCTATTCATGATACATCTAGCATAAAGAGCACTTAAAAAAATACAAGGTTAATTCTGGAGCTATGGACCCACTTTACGTACTGTACATAGATTTTGTTTAGTTGCAAATTGGTGAATGCTATTCTATTTATTTTCCATTGGTGATTTAAACTTGGTTTATAAACCAGTCTTAGTGGCATTTTAAAATGGTACTTAACCAGACACAGTGGGAGAAGACTCTGATCTTGTTTGGGGACAGAGCATAAAAATGTGTTTTAAAAGACCTCTGGAAATAATAAAAGCTGTTAGTTGCTATAAGAAACAAGCCTCAACGATTTCATAACAACATGGATGTATTTAGAAGAAATCATATTAGCAGAAACAAGCCATAAAGAAAAAGGCAGAAACCAAATGGTCTCACTAATATATGGGATATAGTGAAAAAAATAAACAAGAGCCTTGAGGAAAAGTCAAAACAAGCTAAGCACCAAACTACAGCGCACAACTTTGAGCAGGAAGGAAAGGGGGGGAAGAAGGGGAGTGTGTGTGGGGGGCAAATCCTTGAGAATAAATGTTGTGAAATTTATATATAAATAAATAAATTTTAAAAAAAAAGAAACAAGCCTAGGATGTGAGGGCGATCTGGCTGGGACATTCCTCACCCTATTGATAGCCAGGGTTGATTCGGCTGATCTGCCTGCCTAGGCGGGTGACCCCTTCCTCCCTCACCACTCCATGTGCATCCCTCCTGAAGGTGCACGCTCCGTCTAAAAGGATGGCCTTCCCCGAATAGAGACGACCGTTCTTCGGTTGAGGGTATAGGAGTAGCTGCGCTCCCCTGCTAGCACCTCCAAACAAGCTCGCAAGAAATAAGCCTGTATCTTAGCAGTATTATACAGTCAAAGTATATATCTTGCTGAAAGGACACTTTGGTGAATGAGCTCTTGGTTGGTGAGTAGTTTTCCTCCATATGGTGATTCAGGGACCCAGGCTCTTCCATTTGTGTGACAAAGAGAATCACGTTAATGGCATTTACAGAATGAAGCCGTTCCCCAGGAGGCATAGGACAGCAAAGGGTAGAATTGGAATATTTTGTACAAGTGAGGGTACCCACAGAGCAGAAAGTCAGAAAGCCTGAAGGAGCTGTTAGCTGCTGCTGTGTGTCTGAGCATGGAAGAATGTTCCTGCATGGATGGACCCACACCTGTGAGGAGGGGTGCTGGCAGCTGGCTTGGTGTCCTCAAGGGATGGCAATGAAACTAGTTCCGTGGGTGTTGGAAAAACCGCCAACTACGGTGACTACTGGAAAGAGCTGTCTCTTCAGTTTGAAGCTCCAGCAGGAACTGAAGCCACTGGAAGCAACCAGGAAGGAGCAAATCTCTTCTGTCCAAAAGTCTGACTTTCCCTGCAGTACCTATGGGCACAAATTTAGAAGAGGCAGATGGCAGACCAGAAGCTGCAGTCCCACCCTGCAGCAGAGAGCAGCACAGTAGGTTTTAGGCTGAGAAGCAAACACTCGTTGACTGGCATGAAGTGTTCTGGGGTGAGGCACAGTGCCACAGTGCGTAGTTGTTATTGCCTAGAACTAGATTCCTCCCATTTGTCTCTTCAGATCATGCTCCACCCTTTCCCACTACCTGTGGTCCAGGTTGCTTGTCTGTGCAATACACAGCAGGTTTCCTGACTATCCACTTCTGATTGTGACACCAGTAAGAGATGAGAGGAAGTGAGGGAGGTTGAGGTCCTTTTACATCAAACTCGCTGGCTCTGTGTCTGTGTTTCCTTGCTCCTTCAGGCCATCGGAGGTAGCATTGTCTTGGTTTCAGTCCCAAAATACTGTTATCTCCTTGGGGTTCCCAACAACCTGTTCCCTTCTCAGAAAAGAGATTTTATTTTTCCCAATCACTGCTCGCATTGTCTTAAGTTGAGGGTTCCATGGGTTTTCTAGGAATTGAATGGTAGACAGCTCAGGAATGAGGAACAGGAGAGGGTACAATGACAGGGAAGCAGAGAGTAGCTTCAGCTAGGCAGCCACCTATGTGTGCTGTGGAAGGAGGCTGCCCTGTGGTTGAGCCAGTAGAGGCAGATGGTGGAACAAATAACCCAGCTTCATTCTTCCCTCTCCTCCTCATTTCCTGACTTCTTTTCTCAGCTTCCCAAAGGGTAAGTCAGGCTGCTGCTAATAAAGTTAATAGGACAGCTTCTTTGATCATGGAGCAGCCTAGAGAATGAATCCTGCATGTGATATACCAGGGTGTTTGATGCACCCATCAAGATGGTTGTGGCACCATTCTTCATGACACACTTATTTCCAATATTCATCAGGTACAATTATTTTTCTTCATTTTTTTAGTTTTCAAACAACTTGCAGTTTCAGAAAGGCTAGATTTGAGCATAAAGCTATTTAAACTTAGTAATTTGTTACAAACAATTTTGATGTGCACTGGTTCAAAAAGAATTCCACGTCACAACTTTAGCTTTGAAACACAAAATAAAAACTCTAAGTTGTGACATGCAAGGACAGAATGAACTCACTCAAGTTGTGTCTCCTCTACTTTGCACACATGGCACTATCATCATCTATTTTCAGTGACCAATTGCATCTGCCGTTCTCTCGGGTCTTGGATAAATGAGCTATCACCTATGAAAGCCTCATCAATTTGAAACTGAAAAATGTATCCTTAAAAATGAATACAGGCAGCTAAGGCCACATGTGTGGGAATTGATGGCTAATACAAGGATCCTTGAATTCTGTGTAGAAAACTTCTTAAAAGATAAGTTACGCTAATTTGAAGCTTGCATAAACATTACTACAATTCAGCACTAATAATACTGTATTGTATTTTTGAAGTATATTTCAAATACTGTGTTGTATGTATTGAAAGTACACTTAAAAGTAGATCTTTGAAGTTCTCATCACAAGAAAACATTACGTGTGGTGATGGAGGTCAATTAAGTGTGGTCATCTCTCCATTTATACATAATCAAATCATTATGTACCTCTTGCTTCCCAGTTTGCAAATGCAGCCATTGCCTGCTCTCAGAGCGTGCTGCCAGGTCTCAGTTCCCCGTTGGAAATGGACATGTGCCTTTGTGGGGAGCAAAGTCACCTGCTCTCACCCATTTGGAGGCTGCAGTATTGAGGAGGTGTATGGCTCGCTGACCCTGCCATGGTGCTGACAGCTGCTACCCCGGGTGGTCTGAGGTGTAGCTCATAGCATAGTTGTTCTTACCATCTTTGAGGAGGATTTTCCAAAACAAATTACGGTTGTTTCACTGGCCAGATGCAGTATGTTCCCTTTCAGAGGCAGTCAAGGCTCTTAAATCACAGGAGAAGGTCATCCACATTGAGCTGTAGGGACTAATTTTGTCCAAACCTGGGTCTGAGGGAGCCACGACAAGCCAGTAAAATGGACCTCTGTTGGCTCTGACTGACTTCCAGGGTCTGATGTTTGCTTCCTGTGAAGCTTTGGGTTACGTTTCCTGTGGCTTCTGGGCTCCCAAAAAACAGGTAAGGGTGAGTCTCCCAGGCCTCTGAGCACCATTTGGCTTTCTGTTTGTTTGGCTAATGGCCACAGGGTTTGCTATTTCTTGCTCCAACGCAGCTGGACATCTCCTGGTGAATGTTTTGTTTGCAAGCTTCTGGTGCCCATGAACTTGCCTGAAAGTTCCTGGCAGAACAACAAAACTGAGTACAGAAGGAACATCATTAGTCTCCCTCAGACAATTCTTGTCCCTGCTCACTATCCGAGCCTCCATCACCCCTCACACTATACACCTCAAAAACATGCCCATCCCCATGAGGTCCTGACCAGAGAAAAGAATGATCTTCCCCACCTCCTCCAAAATGTTGAGGTATCTTGTATATGAGGGCATTGCCTTTCACAAGGCTCTTTAAGGATCGTCTGAGGAAAAATTCTACATCAGCCTTTAAGAAAATTTGCGTATAAGCATATTAAAGAGAATCCCTGACCACCATGAGATCTGGTTGTGAAACCCAAACCATAAACTGAGGAAGAGAGAGAACAGTAACAATGACAAAGAATTGCTTCGGTGCCAGTAACCTCCAGAGGAGCCTATTCCTGTCATTCGGAGTTCGCAGCCACTCTGAGCTCTTCCCCTGAGGCTCCTCCAGAGCCAGGCAGCCAGCTCTTGGGATTTGCTCCCCATTCAGTCTCCTTGGTCACCTCTTCACTCGCAGCAGCAGCAGCAACAGCAGCAGCAGCAGCCATTTCACACAACAGACAGGTTGGCTTGCCCTCTTGAAGGGTCTTGGTAGAGACATCAGTGGTAGCACACTCACTTGCAGCCCATCCCATGTAAATTATCAACGTGTCCTGCTTTTTCTCAAGGCTGATGGGAAGAAACAAATGCTAATAGCTCTTGGGTTTGGACGGAAATTCAGAAATGATTCAGTCCCCTGGAATCCAAACTTCCTTTAGTGAGAGCAACCCTCTCCTCCACCCCAAACCCCATACCCTGCCTTGACTGAAGTCTTATTCATGGGGCTACATGTGAGGTAGAGGAGCACCCATATCCCACACTCACCTCCTCAGACACTTGTTAGTTCCTGAGGCTTTTCCCCAAATACTGGAGTCCACTTTGGCAGGGACTCACTTCTCTGCAGCATTTGCTTCAGAGACCTTGACTGGTTACTTGGGGGCCTGGGCACCTGTGGAAATCAGGCCTCCTCCAGCAGGGTTTCCGCACTTACAGATAGTATGTCCTTTCTGAGTCTGCTGTAGACCAGCCCCAAGGTGAGATACTCCAACGTTCAGTCTGTCTCTTTTGTTCATTCACTTGTGTAATTCCTATCAGTGGTGAATGAACTTCCTAGCGGTGTTGTAACAGGACACACACAAGACTTGGGGGCGGGGAGTGGGGTGAGGCTCACTAGCAGGCACTTTTCTCACTGTCCTGGAGTGAAAAAGCCAAGGTCAAAATATCCGCGACCTCTCTGAGTGGCTTGTCCGTGGGTCCCAGATCCTTGTGTCCTCAACAAGGCCTTCTCTCTGCATCTTTATTCAAATTTCTTCTCTTTCTTAACTGGCACATTTGTTCAAAATATAAAGGAATGATCCTGTGTTTAAATGTCCTTGTGGACAGAACTTACTGTAAGAGACTCTACAGCAGACACAGAGTGAAAAAGTGCTCAGAGATGACTAATAAGACAGGGCCAGACAGGCCTGAATCTCTTGCCCCATGCTAGAGAAGGGAGTTTGGCATGATTCACCAGGACAGAGCATCCACGGAGACCACATCATGGCGTGGAAATATGCTATGACCACAACACATCTTCCCAAGTAGTTTCCCAAGTGGTTTCATTTTACACTTGAAGGTCAGTTCCCAGACTCAAACTTGTTCTTAATATAATAAGCAGTCTCATAGCTTTCTGGTCTTATTCATTTACAGATGGGAGTAGACACCTTAACCAGAATCTTTGCATCATGCACCCACCAGTCTTTGTATGCTTTTAATTATATTGAAAAGAGTAACCAGCCGCTGACCTGCACCCATAAGGAAGGTGCCTGTGGAGGATAGCACATCATCAGCATTTTATCTCCTGAGGTATGACTTTGGCTCTAGGCCTTGATCTGGAACAGTGCCTCTCTGTCTCACTGGCCTTCATGGGTCAAACGCAGTTCCAAACTGCTTCTTAGAAGGACACCCATCCTACTGGATGAGTGCCCATCTAAATGATCTCAATTGGACCTAATTACTTCTTTAAAGCTCTAACTTCCAATGCAGTTACAGAGCACTGGAAACTAGAACTTCAGACTATGACATTTTGGGGCTGGGAGGTGGAACACAGTTCAGCCTCTAACATTTGGCTAAACTTTACCCTTTAATGGTTCATTCAAAGAAAACATGGAAGTGATAGTCCCTAGATATTCTACATAATGTATTTTTGCACATTTAAAGATATGTTTCTGTAACCTATTTTAAGGTCATTTCTCTTTGAAGTGGGAAGGCATTTCTGTATTGACTGTGGACTTGCAAGTTGTTATGGAGAAAGTTGGAGGCAAATTAATTCTCTTTCTCCAGCTCCAGCTGCCAGACACAAGGGGGAGGTGCCTGGGCCAGATGAAGCCCCCAAACAGGAACACTTTTGCCTCCTAAGGTCCTAGGTGGGATGTCCCAAAGAACTCTTGGGTTAAGAACAGGTTCAGCTTCTGGTCCGCAGTATGTGTAGCAAACAAAATTGTTGCTCTTTCAAGTCACTAAGCTGAGGGGTTGTTACCCAGCAGTTGTGTTCTGACGCAAAGGCCAGTGGTTCTCCTTGGAGTGCAGTGCAGTTTCTTAGACTAGGGATACGGGAGTGGGTGAGTGGTTTCAATGTTGTTGCCTGGCCAGCCAACAGACTGCAGCTGCTGCA
>PVHY01019685.1:0-26935 GCA_004024945.1 Uropsilus gracilis | reverse complement strand
CTAATAGTCCCGTAACTTCTAGTTCTGGCCCATCAGATTTTCTTTCTTTCTTTCTTCTTCTTTTTTTGAAGACTAGGTCTCACTATGTTGCCTGGGGTACCACAGACTCAAGTTGCTCAGGGACTTGGGTGCCTGGCTGACTTTTCAAGACAGGTCTCGCTATGTTGCCCCGGGGTAGTTTTTTTTTTTTTTTTAAGCTAATGTAAGCCTGTTTATTTTAAGTTGACAACCATCATGCTTTGCACTGGAGAAAACTAAGGAAATTGCTAATTTTTCCTGATAGTCTATTTACTTCTCTTTTTTAAAATTTTTAAATTTTTTTATTTTTTAATTCATTTTATTGATTTATCACAATTGTGAATTAATTGATCCCTCCTCCTCCCTCCATATCCCCCCTCTGTATCCCCCTTCCTCCTCCCTTCATATCCCTCTTCTGTATCCCCCCTTCAGTCGCCCCGGGGTAGTTTTGAACCCACGAACTCCTGTGATCCCAAGCCTCTTGCCTCCCAGCGCTTGGACAACAGGTGCATGCCACCATGCCCAGCACCATCAGTGTCTGTTTAGGAAGACAGAGAAGATACTGGTGGGGTTGACCCAGCAACAAGTATGAGAACTGCCTTAGATTCTCCTTTAATAGGCCTGTTGTTGTAATCTTTCCTCTTTGTTCAGATAAGGTGCTATAGTAGATGGTTAGACGCTGACTAGGTGACCTTGGGAAAGTTACTTAACCTCTGTAAAGTGGAATAATGTAATAGTGATGCTTATTCATTGGACTTTTACAAGAGTTAAAGGAAATAGCATATGTGCATTACTTATAACTCAACACATTCTTGTTCTCTTCACTCTTCTCTCTGTGTCTTCCTAATTCTCTCACATAAAACATTACCCTGTTTGCCAAATACTATTTTCTCTGCCTCCAGCCTTTGCATTTCTTCCTCGATGCCTCTCAGAGTTCAAGTGTTATGGCCCTAATTTATTAATTTATGTTAGTCCCACAAAATGATAATAATAGCAGGTAGTTTTAATAACCATATTAATATGAACCAAGCTTGTGGTTTCTTTTCAGGTATTTTTACTTGCTGATAATTTTGGTTGTAAAGGAAAAACAAAAAATTCTATATTCCACTACCCAAATCCCAATCTAAAGTTCCTGACTTGGAGCTAGATTATTCTGGGTGGAATTTTGTTTCAACTCCAAATGATGGCAAGTTGTTTATAAAGGTCATTCAGGAAAAAAGAATCCATAACTTTTATTGTTGGGACATTCTTGTCTTCCTCCAACATTTTAGTTCGCAAAATATCAAAGTTGCAAGAATAGTATAACTAGGCCGGGCACGGTGGCTCGTGCCTGTAAGCTTCAGCCTATGAAGCAGTTGGGGCTAGGGATCGCGGTTCAAGTGCCTCTTGGGGCCCATAGCGAGACCTAGTTCCAAAAAATAGCTGGGCGTGGTGGTGCGCACCTGTAATCCTAGCTACCTGGGAAGCTGAGACCGGGGATTGAGTCTGTGAGTCTGTGGTACCCTGGACAACGAGAGCCTGTGGTTCCATGGGCAAAAACAGTGAGACCTAGTCTCAAAAAAAAAAAAAAAAAGAATAGTATAACTAGTACCCATCATTTATCTTTCACCAGGATGAAACAGGTGTTAACATTTTGCTACCTGTGCATGTTCTCTCTCCAATGTATATGCTATATTACATTAGACAGATAGGTATAGGGATATATGAAACTGTGTGACCATATTCAAATTTTGTTAATTGTCCAACAATGTTTTCTTCTCTTCCATCCAGGTCAATCTAGGCATATGTATTGCATTTCACTGTCACATCTTTGTTCTCTTTTAATCTGGAAGAGTTCCTTAGCCTGATGTTGTCAACATTGACAAGTTTTGAAGAGGACATATCAGTTGTTTTGCATGTAGTCACATAGTCTTAGTTTGACCGACTTTTCATTATTGGAATCAGGTTTCAGATATTTGGCAGGAATAGTATGTAAGAACATTCTTAAGGTGGTGAGTGGCACATAGGCAGGGAACAGGCTTCCATCTTCTCACTTGTGCTCATAGCACCAACCACAATGACTAGCACAGAATAGGGGCTTAATGTTTACTAAATGATTGAATGATCTAGAACTTCTCCTGCTCTTTTGATCTGTTATTTTTCTACCTCAGGAGAGGAGGAATAGCAACCTTCTCCTGAATTCTGGTTCCATTTTCACTATAAATGACTAGAGGCTTAAGGAAAGGTAGAGAGCACTGTACAGTGGCCCAAGAGCAGGGAATACAAGACAGGGTTGCCTGAGGCACACTGTGGAGCCCCAGTTTACCTGGCTCAAGAAGTGGGTTCACCCTGTGTAGACTGGAGACTGGTGGTCCTTAATTGGAAAGAAAAATAGCACGCAGATTCTAGGAGCCCACAACTTGTTTTCATGCCAAGAGAAATCAGTCATTTAGGTTTCCAGATTTTCCTCCCCTAACCCTCATTTGAATCCTAAGAATGCCATAGTGAAAATAGATTTCCATCCCTCCCCCTTTCCCAGAGGGGACAACTCCATAATTCTCCATCTCTACCCTCCATCTCCCCCCCTCCCCACCCACAAGTGTGTATTTTCTAACATTTATAAACGGTGGTCGGGCAGCCATTCTCTCCAGGTTATTTATTGTTGAGAAAATCTATAACTCCTTGGACTTCTCATTTTGATGTAGAAGCTTTCATCCCTGTCGCCTGAGGGAAGTGAGGTTATGAGAGGTACTCTTTGCCTCTCAAAAATGTGTTTTCAGGCTTCCCTTTGGGGCCCTTTCTCTCCCTGGCTCTGATCATCTCAGACATTTCTGACATCCTTCCTGAGGCATCCGGGGCCTGGGACAGAATTCATCTACTTAATTCTGCAAGGCTTGTGAGTGCCCCATTCACAGTGTTTCTGTCCTCTTTCTGGGACCCTACCCACCCCTGTCTTTGCAGCCCTTAATTTTATCAGTTTCTGGGAAAAGTGCCCTTTATCTCCATGTCAGCTCTTGATTATCCGCAATAATAGAGGGGATCATCTAAGATAGTGACTGACACAAAGGCTGCTTTAGTTTGGTTTTTAAGGACCTGAAAGCTGGCTGAAGATAATCCATAAGGTGAGCCCTTTCGATGAAAGCAATCCATCATGCCCGCTTCCCCTGGGTGGGTACATGATGTCTTTTTGGTATCTGGAAGAATGCTTCAGCTTGCTCAGCCCTCATTCTTGTCAGAATCAATGGCATCTTGTGAGAGTGCTGCAGAGCTGGTCTCCATGACTGTTGTCAAACTCCTTGGTTTGAGAACCAAATACTTAGCTTACAGTGCTTGCAAATCAGTAGCTGACACACAAAACTCCCACTTTCTCCAGGGTTCCCATCTCCCCCAGAGTAGCAGTCCTTTTGTGATGACATGGCTCCTGCCTTCTCTCTGACCTCACTTTCCCCTCAATCTGTGTCAACCCACAAGCATCCTTGTTGTTCCTCAGAAATGGCCAGGTACCGCTTCACACCCATTAAGTTGGCTGCTATTAAAAAAAAAAACAACTGAAAAAACAGAAAATAGTAAGTGTTGGTGGGGATGTAGAGAAATTGGAACCCTTGTTCATGGTTGGTAGGAATGTAAAGTGATATAGCCGCTAGGGGAAAATAATATGTTGATTTCTCAAAAAACCAACATACCACACCCATGTGATCCAGCAATTCCACTTTTGGGTATGTACTTCAAAGAACTGAAAGCAGGGATTTCACCGATTTTTATAGCAGTATTCTTCACAGTGGTCACAAGGTGAAACAATTCAAATGACCATGAGCAGATGATTGAAAACACATGCAGATAATGGAATTTAATTCAGATTTAAAAAGGCAGGGCATCTGGATGCAAGTTATAACACAGGCAAACCCTGAAGACATACACAATGAAATAAGTCAGCACCAAAGGGCAAGCATGGTATTAAAGTTGATTGGGGTAAGTGTTGGATTCGGAGAGCAGGGTCCTTGGGTTAGCTCTGGGAAGTTTTGCCAGAGCTCTCCTTACCATGGCATGCAGCAAGTTTCTCCATGAGATGGAGGCATTAGTTAAATCCAGAAGGGCAGGTTAATTATAAAAGGAAAAGGGAGGAAAGGGTCCTTGTACAGATATAAGTGGGCTGAAAGAGCTGCCCCCAAAGGGACAGGCTGGTTAAGAGAGACCTGCATCATCACAGGTGGGCAGAAGGGCTACCACCTTGCAAAGGGAGAATGTGGGTGAAGAGATGCACTCTCATAGTCACAGGTGTGCAGGAGAGTTGGTGCCCTTCTCCAGGGCAGACAGTGCATTGATAATGTGCTCGTCTCTTAAGAAAGGGCTCATCCCTTTGTGGCATTGTTAACACTTGTTGACCTGATCAGCTAGGTGAAGTCTGGAAGGACAAGAGGTGATTCTAAGGACCAGTGATTCTTCATGATAGCCTCTATCTCCATATCCCACCTCTGGTCTGTGACCTGGGATACTTTCTATATAGCATCTGATACTTGCTATAGAAGTTGGGCCTAACAGTTTTTCATTTTTATAGCTAGTTTAGTGACCGTGTTAATCCTCTCTACCCCCACCTCCTTGTGGTGCCTCCTTCCCAAAAATTTCTACTCCTGCCTCCAGCATGATAGTTTCACTTATAGGCATGGTCCAGAGTGGTCAGATTTCTAGGGATAGAAAGTAAAAAGGTGGATACAAGGGGTTGTGAGGTGAGTGAACTATGGAGAGTTACTATTAATTAGTTGAGAGTTTCAGTTGAGGAAGAAGAGACCAGAGGGAAGCTGGAGGGAGGAAAAGGTAGAGGGCATCAGTTTGATAGTGTGATGGTACCAGAACTTTGGTGGCAGGTGTGGTGGGCCACATTCTGTGTAGGCACAGTGAGCTGTGAGGCTGTACTCCCGAAACTTAGTGTTGAAAGTCAGTGGTAAGTCAATAGAATTTTATTTAAGAAATTTATGTTTATAATGACTAAAAGTGGTTTAAAATACACATTTTGGATATGTATGTTTTTCCACAATAAAATCCCATTACAATGGCCAGGGTGTTTGTACTTGCTGCCCTGGAACAGTGATGTTTACTGCTTATGGCGGTTGGTGAAATGCCCTTCACAGACCATCCACCTGAGCACTGCAACTCCCAGCCCATGCTCACCCTAATCTCTTCCCATTTCACTTTTCCCTGCAGCACGATGACACTGCAAACCAGTGTACTCACTGCTTATTTGTTTGTCGTCTCCCTTCCCCAGCAGGAATGTAGGCAAGTAGAGTAGAGGAACTTTCGTGCTCTTTCTATATTATGTCCACTGCACGAAATGGTTGGGGACCAGAAAAATATTTATTGAACTGGGGGCAGTGGCATGCACCTGTAATCCCAGCTATCTAGGAGACTGAGGCTAGGATTCACTTGACTCTGCAGATTCGAGACTACCCTGGGCAATATAGGGAGACCTAGTCTCAAAAAACAAACAAACAAACAAACAAACAAACAAACAAACAAAAACCAACAAAAACCAACAAACAAAAGAAAACCAAACAACACTATTTGTTGAACGAATGAATGACCATGGCAAGACACAGACCTTTAGGGAAGGCCTTCACAGGAAGAAAAAATGGAAAGATTCCAATTTTATATGACATTGTTAATTTATTTATTAGACCTTGCATGTATGACTCGGACCTGATTTTCACAAGGGCTGTTGCTCTATTTATCTTTTTGTAAATATATTTTTGAATGGTTTCCAATTTGGAAGTCGTTGGCACTACACACACTGCACTTACTGAAAATTCTTAGCCTGCACTCAAAGACTCTGCTCTGTGTTCCCAATTAGCCCCTGCAAGGGTGCTGGAGTTAAGACTTTAGAAATGCTGGGGAAGCTCAGATATCAAGTAAAGGAAAACTTTAGACTTGTTTGTTTGGGAGACACGAGTTTGATTGGCTCTGGAGTTTTCATTCTCTGGAAATTTTGAGGATGAGCAAACTTGTGCAACTTGGAATCAGGAAGTGAGCTGTGTACCCAGGCATCGATTGGAGCTCCTGAGAGTTTGTGTTGAAAGGCCACATCTCTGCAACTTTGAGAACTGACATATGGCACAACCTCACTAACTTTCCTCTCTCAAGTCTCTACTAACTATTGCTAGGCAACTCATACCCAAACTATATTTAAAGTTGCACAGCAAGAGCTGCCAGGATGAACTTCCTGGTTGGTGGGATTGTTAACACCCAACCAAGGGAGCCAGTGCAACTTACTTCCTTGGAAAAATGTTTTGAAAAGGAAAGGTCCAGAGCTAAGGTACTGCCCTTCTCAGAGACAGGGGCGTGAACACAATGACCTCCAGGACCAAGGAGAGTGGGTGGGGTTGGCTGGGAAAGTGAGCCAGTCTGCAATTTAGTGGGTGGATTGTTGGATTTGACATGAGTTCTTCTTGGCTACTTGGGATGGAACTTTTGTTTTGGAACTTGGAATGAGCTCAGAGGCTGAGACACCAGGAGGAGGAGGAGGGAGGAGGGAGCCGGGGGCATTATGGAATTCTTACAAACTGGCTTCAAGTTCCCTGGCCTCTCTCTGCATTTCTTTAAGCACCTCCCCTGCGCCAAGCCTCCTTTGGGAGAGACTGTTTCCTAATTAAGCTGAGATTCATAGACCTAGGGCCTCATTAGGAAATGTCCTCAGGAAATGCTCTTGAAATAGATGATTGTGCATGTTTTAGTCTCCTGTTTCCACCTCTGTCTGACTTTTTCCCTCCAAAGAATTTTTCCCCCTACTTCTAGGAATCGTAAGATATAGTAGTTAGTACATTTGCCCATATATTCATCTTCTCAGTCCTAAATGCCTCTTGTGGTTGCTTGGTACAATTATGAGCACTTCCTTGTTCTGGGTACTGGAATTGGGGGTGAGGGTGTGGAGTTCAAAGGGAGGAGTTCAGTTCGGAGACCCTGGTCCTGCCCTCTGGAAGCTTTTAGACTGAAAAGGAATTTGGGGAACACACCCAGGACACCACCAGACAGGGAGGGGAAATTAGTTTCAGCTGAGCATCAGGGATAACTGTAGGGGTTCCTGGGATGGGGAAGAAGGGATGAGATAGAGATATGCACAATGATGGTTTATGAAGACTTCATAGAGGCAGGAGAGAGATTGTAGAAAAGGTAGAGAAGAGATAGAGGGCTGAGTCTGGAGAGAAGGGAGTGGGAGGGCATCCCTGGAGGGCAAGTGGCTCCCACCGCTGAAGGTTCATTGCTTGGAGGGTAAGCCAGGATTTGCATGGTTATAGCGCTGAGTTAGGAATGAGGTGACCAACTTGAAGGTAGGGGGAGGTAGCTCTTAGGAGGAGCTCTGACAGCTGGGCCCAAGAATCTGGAGCAAATCTAAATGGTAATAATCGCAGATTATTGCACAGGGCAAGGGCGTTTCTGAAGACTGCCTTTGAGGAAGACTTTTTCCTTCAGTGTTGGAGGCTGGGTTGTAGTTGGGTTTTTCAGGATTCCCTGTCAGATACTGGTGGTTTTCTCTGTTAGTCTGGTTGCTATTTGTTTGTTTTGCCTGTTTCTGTTTGTGTCATAAAATAGGTTTGTTGAGTTCCAGTCTGTCTTGCTTTTTGGGTTGCTTCCTTGGTATCTTGTACTTTGTGGTTTCACTTTCACTCATTGGCAGTAGAAGCAAGGAGGACCAAGGACTGCTCTGAGTGATAAAGTCGAGGGAAACAAATGAGTCAAAGTTTTGCCTATCTCTCACCCAGCCAGGGAGAAGCTCCTCACCTGGGATCACTGCTCAGGTCCCTGGAAGGATTTCAGAGGAGAGCATGGCATTTTTCTGAAGTGAGCAGCCTCCAAAGGATCTATGATTCTAAAATTGTTAAGAACCACAGTTCTTTGTTCAGAGATTGGTGGCTGAGGACAGTCTTGACAAAGAAACAATATATAAACACTCAGTGCTAGTGACAGGTACCTCCAAAGACAGTTGACGGAGACAGAAGGAGAACGAGGAATCAGAAAAAGGGAAATGGGTTCAGAGGAAATGGGTTCATTTTCTCTTGTTCTTCTCTTTTTTCTACCTGTTTTCTTCTTTGCACACTCTAGATCCTGATAGTTATAAGATTTTTATTCTTCTGAAATCTTCTGAAAGTCTGTCATTTCCCAGGATGTCTAAGGGAGGGGCAACAAGTACAAAGGCCTTGAAGTAGGATCTTACCTCATATGGTAGAGTATCATTCATTCGGGCAGCCAAAGTCTAGGCCAAAATGATGAGGAGAGAGAGAAGCAGGGTCAAGAGGTAACTGGGTCATTGGCAAATGGTATAGGACTTTGTGGATCATGTACATACTGACTTTAGCTTTTGGAAGCCAGCAGAAGGTTCTGAGCAGAGGAGTCATGTATCCTTGACAAACACACCTTGTGGTTTTGGCTTTTTTTTTTTAATGCACATAAAAGGCATTGTACTGTATTTCTCATCCTGCTTTTACTTTTTAACTGGTCATCGTTTCTAAGAACCCATGTTGCTTTATGGAAATCCACTTCATTATTTCTGACTGCTGGTCCTAGCCCATCCACATTTTACTTGTATGTCCCTCTGGTAAAACACACCTGGGTGTCTTCCTACCACCCAAATTGTGCTGTGATGAATACCCTCCTGTGAGCTTCCTTATGGACCCCTGAGGTCAACCTCCCAGTGTATGTCTAGGAGTATGGTTGCTAGGTTGAAGGGTGTGTGCATGTTAATTCCTCTGACTATGCTTCAAATGGTGATGCAGTTCCTTTCTCACCAGCAGCATGGGGTAGACTGTCTTCTTACTTAATCCTCACATTGATCCAGCAAGGTAAATTTATTGGTCCCATTTTATGAATTAGAAGACTGAGGTTCAGAGAGATCCAGCAAGTTACCTAACTATGTACAGCCAAATGGAACTGAAATCCATAATTTGACATAATGTCTTTCTGCCCCCTGAACTGAGGACCTCTGGCTTAGGGGATGTCCTACCTAGATTGTAGGTCCTGAGACCAGTGCCTTAAAAAAAGCAGGGATTCTTTAACTGGGTAACTATGGGTAATTAACTGGGTAATTTAACTGGGTAATTCTTTTGCAGGGTAACCCAAGTGACCTGATATTTCTAAAACAAGTATCCTCAGAGGCAAATAATTCTTTACCACTTATATGTGGCTTCTACATGTCATGAATTATCTGTGGTCAAGGTTTTATCACAGTTGGTTTTCCCTTCACACTTTTCATTTTGATTGCCTTCTACAAGGAGTGTAATACCGTTTATGTATTTACCTGAGTCAGATTTATAAAGGTTGCTTGGTTACAAAGTATGTATCTCAAAGTCAAGTCGATGGAATTCAGGATTATGTACTCTTTCAAGTCTTCTCTTCTGTTTGTACATTTGTTCAACAAATATTTATTGAGCATCTAACTCACATTCTAGTCAAGGAGACAGACAGCAGAGCTAGATTTTGAGACATCATAAAGGATGGCACCAGGGTGAGCACGTGCACCCCTGCCAGTCTATGGGAGGGTAAGGGGTGGGTGGGAGCCTGGGAAGGCTTCCTGGGGAATCAATTTCTGGATGGGGAATCAAAAGATAAGTATGGGTTAATTAAGTGCAGGGTGCCCAGATGGCTTTAGAGGTAAGGGAACAATGTGGATCTAGAATTTTTAGCTAAGGAGTTGAGGTCTTATCCTGAGAGTAGTGGGGAAACACGGAGGATTTTAAACTGATGGAGGGACAGCAACTCAAACAGATTTATAGTGTAGAGTGATTCCCCAAGTTAAGAATTTACTCGTTTTTATCTATCTTGCCTATTTTCAAGTCAATTGTAATACTCGAAGCAGTGAGTGGGAAATGAGGGGGTCTCGATGGATTTCTTGAGGGAGGGCTTGACCCGATCACCCCAGGGCTCCTTTTGATAGTCAACAGAAGTGACTTCCATTTTGACTTGTTCATTTTGTCTTTAAAAATCTCTGGGGGAGGGGAGGAAACAAATAAAAAATTAAAACCTCTGACAACATTTCCTGAAATTCCCTGAAAGCCACAGCCTGCCTAGGAGGAGAGTGGAGCCTCTCAACTTGACTTCTGGGTTCTCCACTCCTCATTTCCGGCCATGGCTGTGAATTGTTCATGGAAGCTGTACTCCCGGTGAGGAGGGGACCATTTGAATAGCAGCAGGGGAGTAAGGGAAGGAGGAACCACACGCCGACTCGTTCATTAAGAAAATATATTTGGCATATTCAGACAATGGTTTGAGCGAGTTAAAAATAACTCCTCGTGAAAAATTAATAGGGAGTTATAAGTGAGTGTTTTAATACAAGCTCACAGAGCAGGGCAGATTCTCCAGGCGGCTGGCGGCTGACATCACAGATGGTGTGGGGTGTTTATAGAGCTCCGTGTGGCCAGCAGGAGAGTCGTCTGCAAGTGAGCTCACCTTCTCTCCCAGGGCCCTGGGGAGAGAGGAGACACAAGGAATTGTTTTTGGTTGTTGAATTCCTGAGTTAGGTGACATTTCCTCTCTCCCTACCCATCCTCCCCCTAACTGTGGACATAAAAATTGTGTAGGGTACCTGGCTGATTAGGGTGAGGGTGACTGAGTGTCAGAATTCATAGAAGTCCTTTCTGGCTCCTCTCTCCTCTTAGTGGACCCGTAGTGGACTGCTGCTTCTCTTCCTCTAGCATTTCCTTACTCAACAGTTTCCTTCCTCTCATTCTTGCAGGAATTATGAAGCCACTGGTCCTTTCTCCCTCTTCCTGTCTTTTCCCAGCACCCATATGGTCTGAGGTGAGTAAGGTGAGGCCCTGGACAGTGTTTCGATGGCCTTAGGACAGCTACCTGGATAGTGCAAATTGAGAAAGGGGGTCAAGTGACACCAACCCTCAGCTGGCTGCATTTTGGGGTTCAGGGTTTGAAGACTGGGGGGATCAATATTTGTACTTTGAACCCAGATGATATTTAAAAAATGGTTCTGTAATTGCAACGAGGCCCTCTAGGCCGTGAATTAATGTGTCATAACTCACGCCCAAGCACTGCGCAAACATCCCGCGTGTGAATTATTGCACAATAAATTCATGCCCTGTTGTGTCTTACAGCTTAATTAGTACATGAAGCTACATGAGTTAGACGAACCCAAGTGGGATTATGTCATGTGGTGCGTAAAAGAATAGAATGTTGGAAGGTATTTGGCGCTTTTTCTGGGGGGAAGCAGGGTTAATTTTTCCATGACATCCTTTGGTGTCAGCTTCTGTGATATTTGGGTTGCAACAGGTGACATGTGACTTCTGAGCTTTGGGCAGTTGAATAAAAGGTTTAGTAAATATTTATCATGGTAGCTCGTCTTGGACATTATGGAGAGACAGCACATCTGAGAATAGACATGGCCCCTGCCCTTAAGAAGCTTATACCATAAGACAGAGGGTAAAGGTATCTGCAACATGAAGTCAAAAGTGAGAAGTGCTGACCCAATATATAAATAGAGTCTTGGGGATTCAGAGTGGAGCATGATCATTTCTGGCTGCACAGGGGTGATGGGTGAAATCATTTTGTAGATTTTGTAGAGGCACGGCATTTGCGTAGGCTCTCTTTGGAATGGATAGGATTCTGCCATGTATAGTGGGTAGAGAGGGATTCTGGGTGGAGAGAATAACATGAGGAAAAGCATAGGAGTGTGCTTCACCGAGCCCAGGCGGTGAAGGTGGGTTGGGACCAGTTTCCCATGAGCACAAAGCACTTTGACGCTGAATCCACTAATCATGCTGCAGTGGTTCTACTTGGTGACTTGTACAGTCTTGAACTTCAAAGTGTCTCTACTATTGTCTGTGTTGGCCCACCTGTTCAGAAAGTGCACAGCTGCAAATGTGCGTTCCAGTGGGTTCTGGTCTTGTTTTCCCTGCTAACAAGCAATGTGACCTTGAGCAAGAGGCTCAGACCCTTCAATGCTTTGCTTCTTGATCCCAAGCATGAGAGGTAAGAAATAATGTTTCTGAAGTCCATTTGGTTAAAAAAAAAATCTAGGATTTCCTTTAGTTCATCTACTCTGGAACTCAACTGAATCACCGCTGAGAGTCATTTGTATCTGCATCCTGCCCTTTTTTCCCACTATAACCCAGTGCTGGAATTTTAGGTCCACAAGAAGTAACTCCTTTCCCCTCTACTATATTTACAACTAATTGAATATCAAGACACGTAGATGGATGATGAAAGTATCACCTTTAGACGTGCAGTCCCATCTGTATACTGCTGCATACTACTGAACTAGGGATTACCCCCCAACCCCTCTTGTGCTGAACAGGAGACCCCCCTCACTGATAGACAGCACTTGCTTTCATCTGATTTTCTTTTGTAGGAGTAGGGTGGATCAGGCGGGGAATGGAAAGCCAACAAAAAACCCATATGCTAAGCTGGGGCATACTCAGTGTGGTGTTTTTAACTTGCTAATATCTTTAACTTGCTAAAGGAATCTTGGTGTGATTCCCCCCCCCCCCCCCCCCCCAAGAGGCACTCAGTTTAACAGTTCTCATCTCAGCTTGTATCAGCCCCACCTGGAGGACTTGCTTGAAGGCCTGTTGCTGGGTCCTGTACTCAGATTTCAAGTTCAGTAGGTCTGCACGGAATTTGCATTTCTAACAAGTTCCCAGGTGATGTTGATGCAGCTGATCCAGGAACCACACTTTGAGAACCAGAACTCCAGTTAAAGCCCACCCATTAAGATAATGTGAGAGAGACAGAGGCTCCTTCAAACCCTTACCTTCATTAATACAATACTGAGATTAAAATACCAAAGATATCTGCATGCCTCAGTTCTCACTGTTCTCTTCCCTAGATCAGAGATCATAGGTAAGGAGTTTATCTTCCCCACTGCATCTAGCCAGAAGCTAGGCACACAGTGAACATACAATAAACAACTGTTTATATGAATTGAGTTTTAGACATCTGTTTGGTACGAAAGATTCTCTTTCAACTTCTTTAAAATGATCTTTCAGGAGACATCTCTGACAAACAGCATTTCTCCTGTCCTTCGGCATCTGGGACTGCATCCAGCTGCTTCTGATCTCACTGTTGTTCGGCTGTACCTAAGTCCTGGAGACTCTTCTGTCTCTTCTAGCTGAGTGCAATCTTGTTCAGGGCAAGGGCTAGGTTCTGTCCTTCCTCTGGACTCAAGAGGTGAGAATAGTGTTGTTCATTTAAAGAACAACAGGGATAACATCACTGGTGGTAGGGGACCGCTTGTGATGACCTCCTTTGCTTCCTTTCCATCTCTTCCTATGGAATTTGGGGAGGGGTAGGAAGTAGAAAAATTGATACAACCCATTGTACCTGTCTCCAGGGAATCCCCGGAGACAAGACTGGCTCCAGCGTGGGCACAGCAGGCATCTTTCCTGAGGCAATCAGGGTTTTATGCTTTAACATAGAAGAAGGGCCAGTGTTTTCCAACTGTATTTATGTGGAGCATGCCTGGAGGGAGGGTTGGGAAGTGACTTTTTTGCTTGGGCATTTCTTGTATTCCCAAAGGGAGTAGGTGACACCTGAGAGATCTGCTGGAGGCAGGGTACCCATATAGTTGCCAATTTCTTTAGATACTTGTTTGAGAGACTGGTGCAAAAAACCCTGTGAGATCACCTAAGATTCTATGAGGGGAGTGAATTCACACCAACAATAAGGAGGAAGATTGGGAGTGAAATAGGAGGAAGTAGTCACCGCACAGGGATTGAGACATCCTAGCAATGCTGATGTTGCTGGAGGGGGAGGTATGAGCAGAAACCCAGAAAGAGATGTTAGTCAAGAGACACTTCCTTGAGGAGGATGCTGATGGAGCAATTTGGGAAATAAAAGAGGGATAGGCAAGCTGGAAAAGAAATGGGACAGTAATTCTAGGCTACATGAACCTTTAGTTGTGAAAGAATGAGACTCTTGTGAGGGATGTGTTTTTTCACATTTGCAGTAGAATTTATGAGCCAGGTTTGTGTTTGTGTGTTGTGCCATGGAGGGAGATTTCTAAATCAGGAGCAACGAGATGTGATTCTCATTGCCAATTGGAGGTTAGCTGGACAGAGAAGATAGATGGATTCTTCTGGGAGACTTGTAGAAGCTGCCAGTCAACCAGATCCCTGCTCCAGGGCCAGGAGTATGGGTGCCACCGGGAGCTTGTTAGAAACACAGAATCTTGGGTCACATCCCCCTCCCCCCACCCCTCAACCCACTGAATGAGAATCTGCCTTGTAAACAAGTTTCCAGGTGAGCTGTGTGTCCTTCTGTGTTTGAGAAGCAGTGGCCTTAGACCCATGGTAGATGTCCTGCTGTAGATGAGAGTGGTGCAAAGGGCTGGGAGCCTTGGAACTGGGAGCATAAGAGGAGCTGCCTAAACTGGGCAAAAGGGAGACGTGTGGGCCCTGGCTCACCTCCTTGTCTCCAGGCCTCCCACACCAGTCCCTATGCCAGGCTTTGGTACTCTGCCCGCTTCAGGAAAATGCCTGCTGTGCCCACGCTGGAGTCTGCCTGGTCCTCAGGGTCACCCCTCAGGCAAATATTGTGTGGGTTGGCACGGTCACCAATTTTGCTTCCCGTGCTTCATGTGGACAGACTGAAGGGACCAGGGAGGTCATATTAGTCATGCCCCTGCCTCAGGGTTGTACTGTCCCTTAATCAAATGAGTGACAATATGATGATGATACTAATTGAGGAGGCTAAGGGGGTTGGAGGGATTGAAAGAGGAGTTCTTAACTATCTGCTACAGAAATTAGTCTAGTTTCACCTTTCAAAGGTTTTAAGGAGAGACTGATGACTAGATAAGGAGCTATACCCTGGCAGGGGCCAAATTATGCTCTTAAAAGGCTCTTTTGATGATTTCTAATGGGCTAATGACAAATAAAATATACAAGGCAAATGATTCCAGAGACCTGGGGCAATAAGCAACAGGAAAAATTTACCAGGTAGGCATTTGAGAACTTTTCTTAAGCTTTTGAGGATTTCATCCCCCGTAAGAATGAATCATAAGGAGAGGTCAATATCAAAAGACAACAGGTTGAGAATGAATTTAAGGAAGACTTTTCTGAGACTGGCGAAGACTGAATGGGATAGGAGGATGAAGACTCATTGGTTAAGCACACAGGTATATCAATTTGGTTTGGAATGGCTCAGATGGGCTACTGCCCAGAAATAGAAAAATACAAAATTGAGCTCTCAAAATCTTTCCTAGCCCAAGGGTTCACCAGTCAATTCCTTAAATAGAAGAGTAGATATATGGTGTAGGTAAGGTGGTGAGCCATGGAGATGATGAATGAAGGAAGAAAAAAATAATCTCACTATAGTATTAAGGCCATTGTTAAACATTACAAAACAGGGCTTGGATTTATGAGAATAAGTCACTTTTTAGGGTTCAAACGAGAGTTTTAGGCTTCTATGTCTTTTCACTCATAGATTTATCTTGTCTCATGAACAAGATTTAAAAAAGTCTTAAGGGAAAGAACATCTTTTCATTACTTCTTTATATCTCCAATGTCTAGAAAATGATGATGAGAATAATAGCTACCATTTGTTTAGTACCATGCCCTCGACTTTGTTCTAAGCGCTTGACATAACCATCTGATTTAATACAACAGTTCTACGAGGGGAGTATTTTACAAAAGTTGAAACGAAGGCTCAGAGAGGTCAAGTAGTTTGTGCAACGTAGATGGAGAAGCTAGAATTTGTACCAACTTTGAGCCATCTCATGCTGCTCTCCCAGAGCTCCTGCAGAATAGCAGCTCAGAAGGGACCAATGATCATTGAAACTTGATGACCTGTTTAGAGGTAAATGAAAAACAGTGAATAATTCCAAATAGTGAATAATGAAAAAACAATTTGCATTTATTTTTTGGAATGTAGTCAGAGACACACTTAGTGACACATGCAAGCTTATGCTCAGACATTCCCTCATTTACCTTCACTGAGCCCCGCCCTGCAGTCAGGATCTTGGGAAGGGGGAGAGACTGGATATTTTATATATCCATGAAGCAACCCATTGAAGGTCATGTGCATGCACAGTCTGAATATGTGTTTGCATCTGACCGCACACACACAGGGAGTGGGGTACATTTACCTTGGTAGGTCAATAAACATGAGTATATTTTTTAGACTTTTTTGGAAGGGGTGTGTGTGTGTGTGTGTGTGTGTGTGTGTGTGTTTGTGTCTGTGTGTCTGTCTGTGTACACAAATCCTGAAGGAGTTAAACCAGCCACAGGGAACTGGCTGCCTTCCACCCCTGGCCCTGGTTGATGTGTTTGTACCAAACACTGATATTTATTTTTCATCACCTCTCAAGGGAACCTCAATGAGTTTTCTTTCTGGGAAGTTTATGGCTA
Organism: Uropsilus gracilis; assembly: GCA_004024945.1. NCBI lineage: Eukaryota > Metazoa > Chordata > Mammalia > Eulipotyphla > Talpidae > Uropsilus > Uropsilus gracilis. The sequence continues at coordinate 10,604 of PVHY01019685.1, read as the reverse complement.
AGATGCTGGGCTGCTTTGGGGCCCCTATAAATCTGCTATAATCAGAGGAGGTTTGCAGAGAAAGAGAAACAGCAGCCACGAGGCAATCCCCTCCTGTCTTTTGCTTTCTAGCCTAATACATGCTGGTCCTTTTCTTTCCAACCCCATGTAACTACTGCTTCTCTCCTGGAACTCCTTGAGAGAAAATGCTAGAGAAGCACATTCACTTGCTTCTTTGCTTTCAGGTGGGACTCTACACTTTGGTTATCCCAGAAAGAGAATTAAAATTATGCTACATAGGAAGTTTAGAGTTTAGTTAGTAAGAAACTGGTTATTTATGAACCTGATTTCATAAAAAGACAGCAAATTTTCAGACTCAAGGGTGATAAGAGGAGTTGAATTCTTTGTTGAGAAAACTTGAAGAAAGGGTTTTCTGAGATTCTCCTGGAAAAGGGAGGTGAGATGGCCTGGTCTTATTAGGCAAACACAGCCTGAGAACTCCCCTCCTCCATCTCCAATGCTGGTAGTGGGAGATTTTTTTATGAGGGCTTTTTATGACAAACTTTACTTTACATTTGACATTTAACAGCATCTCTTGTCCAAGGAAGGGGGAAATATAGATATTTATTGACACATGGTGTCAGAAGATCGCAGAAAATTGATACGGAGAGAGAAGGGGGCGGGTTTTTTTCCTTTCCCCAGGTATGCAAATTATCTAACTTAATTTGTGTAGTATATGCTTTTCTATGGTTTATGCTCTTTTCAGTAATGAGATTAAGAAATCATTTCATTGTTAATAAAGAACTCAGTGGGAGGGGAGGGGGGAGAAGATGAGAGACATAGATGGAGGTGTAATGGATGCCCTGTCCTATTTGAACCTCTATTTCTTAAATAAGAGCAGATGAAAGAGCAGTGGAGATACATGGACCTGGGCTGGGACCTGGGCTGGTCCCTGTCTTCCCCATGAAAGCCTTGGGCTTCTGCAGCTGTCATTGCACTTTCACTTTCACACCAGCTTTTTTCACTGGGACTTGCGTTTTACTCCCTAATGCTGAATGGAAGTTCACTATCAGATCAAGGATAAAAATCAAGAAACTCTTCTCATAGCTAGGTTTTTTTTTTTACTGAAATGTCTTCCTCCCAATTTCTGGCTATGACAATCCCAGATAATCATCATGATCCAACTTAAACGTTATTTCCTACATTAACTCTGCCCAGTCAGAAGAAAGTTATTTTCTTTGAACTCCTATATTCCTTTGACCGTGTCAGTATTATTTTTATACAGTGTCTTCAGTCATAGTTGTTGTGTGTTTTTGCTTTCTCTCTTTTCTAGACTAGGTAAGCTTCTGCATGAAGGACTGTGCCTTTTATATTTTCATATTCTTGCCACAATGTTTAACCCAGAGCTAAAGAACTATTAAATAACCTTAATGAGAGGTGCACAGTTGCAGGGAAAGAGGCCGTGGCTAGAAATGTGGAAGTAAAGGCATTGTGGACATTGATTAAGAATATTATTGTTAATAAAATTCAGGACATGATCTTTTTGAGTGTGTACATTTATGAGAAATTTTTATCCAACCATATAATTTATTTACTCATCAGTTATTATTTCTCTCATTCAAATGTGGAGACTTTTTTTTAAAGTGGGAAATAAGAAAGGAAATAAATGGTCAAATAATTACAAGTTGTGATGCAGGTTGTTATAAATACTTGAAAGAAATAAACAAGGTCTTTCTTGTGTTAAAGGATAACAGAGCACCTTTTTAGATAAGGAGGTTAGGAAAGGCCTTCCTGGTCACTGCAATATATTTACCCTACTATAATTATGAGTTAATTCAGTTTATGATCTGAACAACAATAATAAAACCAGTAAGAGAATAAGAACAACAACCTTCCCACCAGGGGGCGTTTTTGTCAACCCAACCTTAGGTTTTGTTGTTTCCTTGGTCCAACCTCCCAACCACCCTCTCTGCCTTGGGCAGAGGGGAAGACAGGACCCTCCCCTTGCCTTAGGATGGACCCTGCCCCCTCTTCTCTAGCCTCGCAGTCAGTGAATAAAACAGGTGTCAAGAGCTTTGATCTTGCTAGAGACTTGGAGACAGATCAAGGAAGAGGCTCTGAAATAATGCCCCAGGATGTGAGAAGCTGGGGAAGAGATGGAGACAGAGGTAGACGGAGAAGCAGATTGCTGTCACAGAGACTCCCCTTTACCTCTCACTTCAGTCTCAGTGTGTTTGGGCTCTCTTCTTAGAGCATTGGTCAGAGTCCTTAAACTTTTGGGGAAGGGGAAGAAGTCCCCTTGAGGGACATCAGATGCCCTTGGTCAGGCCTGAATCCCTGCTCAAGGCTGAAGACAATCCAGGCTGCGAGCAGTATGCAGTCTGCAGTCTCCTAGCAGCTCCAGAGAACCCCTTTATTGCCAGGGGTCTTCCTTGACCACTACCTGTGTGCCTCTTCCTGCCACAGTTGGTAACATTAGTTCTTGTCTTTTGGAGAAGACGGGCCACATTAAGGGAGGGTTTGAGAAGAATCTGAGACTTGTACCTGGAGATTTTACACCTACTAACCCTTCTTCTTGTCACCATGACATATTTTGGTTACTAGCTCAAGAGTGTTAGTGAGACCACCTTCTCACAAAGGACTTGACCCCCTTGGTCATGGCAGCTAGTTGTTGGGAAAGTCTTTTTTTTTTTTAGCTTCATATAAATTTATTTAACTGAAGTCATAAACTTCACCTCTTTACCGCCATCTCCCTTACATTGGCACCAACTCCTCTGCAAGTGGTATCCTGCACCAGGATAAATAAAGGGTGTCTCCTGCTTGAAGATCAACTCTAGCTCTTTCCTCCAGAGTCTAGTTTCCATAGAAGACAGATTGATGTTTTTAGGAGCCACTTGCTGAAAAAGGAAAGCTTATTATTCTTTTTTAGCTGCTAGGGGTGTACACAAGACAAGTCAGAGACAGGTATCTGAGCAGTGGCACCTGCATAGCCCTTGAAGTCAAATTGTCAGGTTCTTCTCCAGGTGGGACATTGGCTTATGCCTGAAGTGGCATGCAGGAGGAGTTATAGATCTTCTTCCCGCTGTATCAGGGGTTAGAGCCTGAGACAGCTGAGGTGGTTGCAGATCTGCCTAAGGACTTTAGGCTATGGGTGCAGGGTAAATGAGGTGAGCCAGAAATAGCCCTGCTTAAAAAAGGAAAAGGAAGAGTGAGGCAAGAACATATATGGGGCTACGTTAGCTTGACTCATGTGCCCAGGGAACCCAGATTTATTCAGGGGACAGAGATAATAATCTCTGAGCTGTACTAATACTCTGGCTCAGAGCTGGGGGTCGTTTCCGGAGTCTATCCTTCAGTGGGCAGCAACAGTGTTGGTTCTGAGGCAGACAGGACAGGGCATGTAGCTAGGGGCAGGCCAGGGCGGATTCAGGTGCCAGGGTAGACATTAATGTGGGTGAATATGGACAGATTTTCCCAAGGAGCTTTGTTCAAACGATGGTAGAGGAGGAAGAGAGGATAGGAAATAGAGAAAGAGAAAGGGTTCAGTCAGTCATTGGGTTAAGGGCTGAGAGAGATGGGGAAACTTCCTTCAAAATCACGGTCTTCACAAACTATTACTTTCATACTTAACTGTTTTCAACAACTTTCCAAAAAAAAATCAGATTGTTTATGACTTTTGTGATTCTCTGTCATGGGAATTGATCTTGCCAAGTCTCGTGTCTCAGTCAGGAACCATCTTGAGACTGAAGCATCAAAGCAGCACATGTACTGCGAGTTTCTCCGTTAGACCTCATCTTTTCTGACACAACAGCTATCTTCTGACCTCCCCATTCCTCTCTCCTTTTTTCTTTTTCTTTCTGCACTGGAAGTATTTCTTCTATAGTCAGTGGAGATGGGAAGCGTGTTCTGCACATTTCATTCACCCTAGTCTTGGGTCTTCAGCTTTCCAAGTCCCCCTGCTCCTGTCCTCTTAACCACTCTCCACCTACTGCCTGGTCAATTCTTGCCCTTTTTATTCTCATTTCTATTTTCCCCTCTCAACCTTTTTTCATCTATAATTCCAACTTCAAGGAGATAGGAGATAACATTTTAGGACCATTCTGGTCATCTATTATTCTTGTGCCACCTGAAAGACAGGTGGGCATGCATGATCAGCTCAGGCCTGGGAATGTGAGTTTCTCAGTTTGGAAACTGCAGCCCTCCACCTGAAGAGCTGAGGAAAAAACTCTGTGAGGGAGTGGGTTCTGGGCACAGCATGAGGCATGGTGGTTAGAAATGGGGAGAACTGTGAGGTGTCAGCACAGAGCCTATGGGCTGTTGCATCCTAACTCATCCTCCATTGTAGATAAGGCTGAGGTGCAGGTAACGCCTGTACTTGGGTAAAATGTAGTTAGATTAGAGGGAAGTTCTTGTTACTACACAGCAATAGTCTGTTACCTAATTTTTCCGGTCCAGTTTCTTAATTCAGACCTTGTTCCATGGGGTTATAATGTGTCTGGAGACCCTTGGGAGGGGTATGGATTAAGGGTGTGGGCTGAGCTCTGTCCCATCTTCTGTGGAGCTTTCCACCGTCAGTCCAGTCTGTTCCTTCGACACAGACTCAGCATTTTGCTTTCTCTTTATTCATAATTAGCTTAAGTGGAAGTTGTATGACCACAGAAACATGAGGGTTTTTTTGGTGACTCGGTCCCTGTTTTGATTTGTCCACTTGCCTAATTCAGAGTAGACTAGGGATAATAATGGTGATGATAAAAAACAGTAACTATCAAGAATGTAGGTTAAGAATCTGTCTTTCCTAATTTTACAAGAATTCCATGGAATTGGAGGTATCCTTCTCATCTTACAGATGACAAACAGACTTAGGTGGATTTCCTTGCTCAAGGAATTACATTTATCTGATTTGAAAGTCTTGCTTTTACCCATTGCTGTACTATCTTGTACAATTATTATTTGAAGCTCTTTAGATAAAATTGTTTTTATTCTTAATACCACTCTTTGGGCTGAAGTAATCTCAGGAAAAAATTAAGATGGATTGATTCTCAGGAGTGGAAAATTTGGTAGATTCTGAAGGTGTCCTTAGGATATAGTGGTGACAGGAGGATAGATGAGAGATCCTTTACACCAAAGACAGGGACCCTTTTGACTACACCAAAGGTAGTATCTGGCATGTAGGAGGAACTGTGGGTTTTGTGTAGAGACTGTGATACCTGTCTCTATAATAGCCTTGGAGAGGTGATGACTGCCAGGTTACAGAAGTTACTGGGGAATGATTATCATCTTTCACATTACTTGTGGTAGAGTTTAGATTCTAGGTTGGCTTCCCTCAGTGCTATTGTGCATGCCCATCCTCTTCAGTTTTTTTGTTGTACTTAGCCTCAAGGGATATGAACTTCTAATATTTATTTGAGTCAAATGAAATTAATAAGGTAAATCTGTTATAAAATATTATGTAGTGTTTCTTGGAGTCTCTGCATCAATTGAGGGAGCAGTCATGGAAATTCTAGTTAGCAGATAATCTAAATTTTAAACTATTAAAATGTCATTTCAGCATAGAATTGATCCTGGCATAGCAACAGCACATAGGTTCTGTTCTTGGAATTCAGAGTATTTCAGATCATATAATGACACTTCCTTGAGGGGAGTTTAGACTCTCTTAGGGTGATGGACACAGTCTGATTTCCTCCCTGCCCTGTCTCCACCCTCTGTATGCAGGCGACTACAAATAACTTGTCTCTGCTATGCAGACAGGATCTGTATTTTCTGTTTACTAATTAAATCATTCTGGTCATCTATTATTCTTGTGCCACCTGAAAGACAGGTGGGCATGCATGATCAGCTCAGGCCTGGGAATGTGAGTTTCTCAGTTTGGAAACTGCAGCCCTCCACCTGAAGAGCTGAGGAAAAAACTCTGCAACTGGTGAAGGTGACAGAATCAAGCTGCTTTATAGACCTGAGAGAACTTAAGTGAGCGGAGGATATGGAAGGGGGGCAGGTTGGAATGAGCAGGCAGCTTGGGATGCTCCTTGGTACCCGTTCCTTGGCAACGGTTACTTAGCAACCCTCATTCACCTCTCTTGGCTGCCTTCTCCTTCTACCTCCCCATACCACCCCCATTCCCCCCCTCAGCTGCTGCAAGGAGCTAGAGAGCTTGGAGTGAATGACAATTTGGAGAAACAGCCGCAGCCTGAAGATCTAAGAGGCTCTAAAGAAGATGGATAAGAAAATCGATGCATAATAAAAACTGCAGGCAAAGCCACCTTGACGGAGGGCGGGCAGCTTTCTCCGCTGGCTCTCGTTAGTGTCTCTGGGCTCGGGGCTTCCATCTTAGCCCAGTATCCTCGCCTTCATTCTTTTCACCTGCATTTTACTGGTTTGGGGAGGTTGTTTACCTTTGGGAATGGGAAATAGAATCAAGGAATTCAGAGAAGAAGGGAACAGTAAATGCGGAGTTTGTGCAGGGATACTGGGGTAAGGAAGGGTTTATGAGGGAGAAGCTTTGAATAGAAATGAGTTTAAATCACACCACAAAGTAACATCCTTAATCAAAAGAAAAACCTTAATAATGGAAGTAGGAAGACTCCATGTGAAATGTGTGGAATCATCCTCTCTGCAGGGTCTTAAAGAAAAAGATTTATTTATTTATTTATTTTTGAGACTAGGTCTCACTATTTTTGCCTGTGGAACCGCAGGCTCTCGTTGCCCGGGGTACCACGGACTGAAGCAATCCCCAGCCTCAGCTTCCCAGGTAGCTGGGATTACAGGCGCGCACCACCAAGCCCAGCTATTTTTTTGGAACTAGGTCTCACTATGGACCCCAGGCGGGACTCAAACCGCAATCCCTAGGCCCGGCCGCTTCATAGGCTGAAGCTTACAGGCACGAGCCACCGTGCCTGGCCAAGAAAAAGATTTAAAGCAACTTTTCTGGAAGGACTGGGTTGGAATATAACTTGCATAATTGAAATATTGTATATGTATTTTCTTAATACTGGGACAAAGTAGGGATATAGTCTTACTTTCTTTTCTTTCTTAGAAACTAGGAGTGGAGGAAGACATTTTAGAGGTCCATGTTGGCATGAGAATTTGTAGGACAATTGTAGTGACAAATTATAGCCATGATTTTGATTCTTTCTTTCAATCCACACCATTGGAAACTTTCTTCTGGTATCAACCTTCACCTCATTCTATTGAAATTAATGCTTGTAATCAATTAGCCCTTTGGTCCTTGTGTTACTGAGAACAGCTATGTGCCAGGCACTTTCTCCCCAGGTTATTCATTCTATTTTTTTCCAATAGGTAATAAGAGCATCATGTCTATTTGTGATACAGGGTTTCAGTTTTATGCATAGAAAGTGCAATAGAATTCAGTAGGGAGTGGGGGCTGCGAATCAGGTAGAAATATGAGAGTGCTTTGAAAATTGTAAAGTACGGTTGTAAGGTCTACTGATGGGGAGATTTACCTCAGGATTTGAGTCCTGTGCTCCAGTGGGGAATGGAGGGGGTTGCGGGGAATGGGGGGGGCCTGGGAAGAAGCAACCAGTCCTGTGGGGAGCAGGGCTGTATTTCAGGGAACTCTGCAGGCTGAGGGTTCCACTGCTGACTGGTGGGGGGGACTTGAGATGGAAACAGAATGTTTCTTTCACCTGAGACTCAGGCTTATCTGCTATGGCTTTGCACTTTCTTTCAAACAGGGTATGTGCTCTTTGGCAGGCAGTCTCTTTCCTGTCATTCAAAGCATTGCAATGTTTCCTTGACTTCAAAGATAACTTCCTGGATTAGAGGGGAACTAGCGACCCTCTTGGTCTCACTGTGGCGGGACTTGGAAGCCTATATTCCTCCTTTACTCCATTTTTCAAACCCCACTTTCCCTTCTTATTTTGCACACATCTCGGTCTCTGTTCTCAATTACATTTGCTTGTGATTTCTGTAGGATATTATCATTTAACATTTCAGTTTATAGTCTTCTGATGTTTTCTTTTGATTTTTGGAGTTCACTCATCCTTTATGATATCATTGTGAATGTATTAGAAGACCTTCACATCAGGAAGTCCATCTGTGTAGCTTCTGTATAACCCAGCCCAAAAGGATGTGTAGATAGATGATGAAGTGTTTAACAATATACTTTTATGTCCTTTTGCCTCCTGTATCAATTCTATATCCCACATCCCCATCTTTGTGATCCTCTACCCATGACTGCCTACCTCCTCCTTCCCCAGGTTGTTCACTCCATTTTTTTTTATATAACTCTATAACTTGTATTCTTTTTATGTTTGATTCTGAACATAAAACTCTCAAAAAATATTGAAGGGGAGGAGGAGCATCAGACCACACAAATTAGAGCCTGGCAGATACATACAAATTAAATTGTAAGCTGGGTACAAACTCCTAAGAGTCCATCATACGAAGAGGGGCTGGAAGCTGGAGAGTCCTCCCTGGAGGAGGAAAAGACTAAGCAGGGCTTAGAAAGGAATAGACTGAGATGTAATTGAGAAAAGGATGTGCCAGACAGAGGTTGGTGTGAGGTTCTGAAAGTAGAGAGAATAAGAAACAGGTTTGCTTTGCTTAAAGCCAAGCGTGAGCATGGTGGAGCTGCAGCATGAAACAAACTCTGAAGCTTACGCTGAGGAATAATGATTTGAAATGCTGGGTAATTGTGAACCACCTCTGGCCCTTGAAAAGAAGAAAGGCCAGGATGAAGGGGGTGGCTAGATGAAAACCTGGGGTGCTTAGAAATCTTTTTCTATTGTCCCAATTCTGACCAGAGACCTGGTCAATGAGCTGGCTAGGGTGTGGGGAGAGGAGGGAAGTGGAGGACTAGGACTGCTGGGGGAGGGGGCGAAGATATAGGGAGCACATTGTTTCCCCAAAGCTTGCATCACACATTTCTTCCTCTTGAACAAAACCCTCTGTTTTCAGCTCCTGCTGACTCACCCTTCCCTTCTCCCTTCTCCCCATTAGAAGAGCTCTCCCAGCCCTGGTGAAGACTGACTGCTGCTAGTGGTAGCAGAGGATGACTCCGCCATTTAGGGTGCCGGGCTTTTACCCTTTAGGGTTTCTTTACTTGTCTGGTTTTAGATACTTACCTGAATCTAATGAAAGATGAAAAGAATCTTTTAATCTATTCCAGGTTGGATGACCTTTAACTCATTTCAGTTGAACAGAGAAGTGCTAGACTTTCTTGAGCCTTTCCTGGTGACTTTATTACTCAGCTTACTCATAACCTGGGTTTTGTTTTTTTACCACATCTGGGAAATTCTGGGGAAGGATGGTGATTGAAGTTGATGAGAATGGAGTCTTTGAAGAGATATCGGGACCTGGAGGCCTGCTTCCCCAGAAGGCTTGAACATCTCAGAAAGGGTTAATAAGATGGGTCTGGGGGCTGGGAGGAAAGAGGGAGTTAAATCTCCAGACTTGAAGATCTGAGACTAATTTTCTGACATGGGGAAGGAATCCTGGGTGAAATAGAGTGAAGAAAGCTGCCTGGAGGAGGGAAGTTGGAATACAACAAATGTGATAACAAGAAGCAGACTAAGGGCAAAGATGGAGAGAAAGCCAGAGGTGACTGAGTAGGTGCTTCTTTGTTGTGTTCCTGTGATTTGCATAAACTGAGATGGAAAACCCCTAAAAAGGTTATTCTAGCCACCCTGCCTTCTTAAAAGAAACAAACTGAAAAGAAGGAAGTGCATATTATTAAGCACTTTTAAGGCAGTGGGCACACATTTACTCTCTCCCTGTGTTTTCTCATTAAGTTAAATACTCATAATTTCCAGTAGGCTCAGAATTTTAGGCTTTAGCTAATGACTAGTGGGCTGGGATACAAACTCACTTCTTTGACTTCAGAGCCATTGCTTGTTCCCTAAGACGCCATTGCAATTTAATTGCAGAAATTCCTTTTCCAATTGGCCGGTATGGTGTCTCCAATCATATAACATGCACAGTCAGTGGTGAAGGCACTATACTAAATGTTTTGGCAAAGTCTGTACCCTTTAGGTTCTTGAAGTCATTCTGGAGATCATCTATCTATCTATCTATCTATCTATCTATCTATCTATCTATCTATCTATCTATCTATCTGTCTGTCTGTCTGTCTGTCTGTCTGTCTGTCTGTCTGTCTGTCTGTCTGTCTGTCTGTCTGTCTGTCTGTCTGTCTGTCATCCTCTATCTAATTATATCTACATTTACTTTGGATAACTATAAGTCAAGGCAGTAAGATAATGCCCAGTGAGTAATATAAACAATTTCTAGTAAAATTCTGAGAAAGGAGAATACATTGTCTTGGAATGACTAGGGAAAACTTCATTAAAGCAACAGGATTTTAAGGAAAACTTTAAAAATATACAGAGAGAACATTCTATTATGAACAAAATGGTGCAAAGTCATGGAAACAGGTGAGTAAAATATGTGTTGTAGCTACTCACTGTAGCTTTCTCTGAGCTTCCTAAGGTCAAGGATGATATCGAGTCACTTTTCCTTTCTCAACATGCTGAAGATGTAGAAGCTAGGTGTTAAATGCACATTTGTTGCTTATATGAATGACCCATGTATTTGGCACAGAGAGTTCATATGAGGGTCTTGAAAGAGGCTCTGTAGAGGAAGGAGTGGAATGATAATGCAAAAGCTTTTCAAGT